>VZTV01079394.1:46816-62446 GCA_013400875.1 Anhinga rufa
CTTTGCAGAGGAGGCAGTTTCCTGATTCCCTTGTATGTCTCCATGAGGCAAAGACAGGCTAAAGGCCATAAAGTGGGTACGGAGATGGGAAATGCAGGCACAGAATTACTCTGCATGGAATGGATGTGTTGAAAGCTAGTACAAAGTGCACAGTGCACTGCAGACAATTCTCCCATGAAACCGTCTTACTTCATGTTTGAAGTCACATCTGGACTACAAACACCTTCCTCTTACCTACAGGCTTGCACGTGGTATGGTTATTCATCAACCGATACCCAGACGCACAGCTGCAAGAGCGGCACTGTTTGGCAGGGTCATCCCTACAGAAATGCTCACATCCTCCATTATCGACAGAACAGTTGGTGTATTTGACCTCTGCAGAAAAAACAAACAGCAAGAGAGACAAGAGGGGTTGGAAAGCCAAAGAGTCACTAGGAAGGTAAAGAAGCAGAGTGACGTCGTGATTCAAGTGAGCAACAGCTGACAATGGATTTGGGATGACAGTTGTGGCCTTTAATGGCACTCAGGCCCTGAGACAGCAAACAGACCTTGGTCCAGAATAAGGCAAAACGTTGATGATTCATGACTCACTCTCATCCCTAAATATGCTACCCAGCTTTTGTGCAAGGAAGAAATTATCACAGTAATGACAATCAAATATTTGCAGTGGATTGTTTTTTGCCCTGTATCGTAAAAATCACCACCATCATTCCTGTGCTGACAGTTCTAAAGTAACTGAAAACCCCACTTTATGGAATTATTTCCAGTATTTTTGCAGAATCTAGATATCTCAGATCTCCAAACCTCTCCCATGGCAACACAAAGTTCATTTTGCTTTAGATAAGCACAGATAATCCTTTTACGACATCATGAAGCAAAAGAGAAATCACATTAGTAAAGAAAGTGAGTATGCTGTGAAATGACAAGTGTCGATCCCTATTACACAGAGATCCCTGTCACAAAGGACGTTATTTTATAGTGGATTAAAGGCAGCATTACCATAATTGCACAAAACCCCCTCCCAGCCTTTGTTACAGATGCAGGAAAATTTTCCAATATCGTCCTTGCAGATCCCGTTGGAACAAGGCTGTGTCTGACACTGATCTCCATCTGAAACAGAGACAGGAAAACTCAGTCCCTGAATCACACAGAGCTCACAGGTCAAACGTTAACATGAACAGACCCTCCCCAGATTCCCAAGCGTCACCCACAGTTTCTGCCATCGAATGGCGATACCTCCGTGGTGCTAGCCCAGAGACAAGGGCATTTGTTTGGGTTCTGAATTACAGCTGCAGCGGCAGTGGAGTGGGCAGAAGGGGAAGAAAGAACAAAACCTGAGGCAGACGGGGAGAGACAGGTTCCTGCAGAAGTGAAGAGCGGTGGTGGGGCTCCTCTTTGGACCACGTCAGTCAGGGTTAGAGAAACAAAGAGCACTTCTGACCAGTGCCTTAGCTCTGGGGAGATGGCTGATGATAGGCACAGATGCACCTCAAGTGTTTTTAGGAAGGTTGCTTGTATGATAGGACAGGAAAACATTCTTTGCACACCCCATATAAGAGAGAATGAGAATTTGAACCAGTGTGTGATACATGGCAGCAGGAAGGCTGAGAACTAGTTACTCTAGAGGAAACACAGAAAAGTTACTAGGAAAGTCTTCTACTTACCTACATATTTGGTCCAAAAATTTCGCTGTGGAGAAACAAAACTTTCATTAAGGCTAGAAGTAGATTTTTAAACAAGCGAGGCATTTAAAGTATATCATGGTCTTGGCCAACAGAGCACAGCACCCCAGTCAACAGCATCAGTCTCATTCTTCTTGACAGTGTAATGACTGGCACTACAAACCAATAAAACATGCCAACCCAGACATTCATGTATTGCCCATACTCGGCATAGACCCACCAGCACCACAACCCCTCAATATCCCTTTAGCTTCTCCCTTTTCTTGTCACTTACTGCCAGGTAAGTCACCTGTGCCCAGTTAGACAAAACATGGGCATCGTGAAGACAGACCCCACTCCACTCTGGGGTCTGAGGGACAGCAAGGACTGGTTAATCCTATGGGGTGAGCCTACTCTGCTTAACGCAATAAGGAGAAGTCCAAGCCAACACAATGATTGGGTGTGGAAAGGGGCAGGAATCAGTGATGTTGACAATAAAGGTAGTATCCAATTGAAAACAGAAGGTTTGGAGAATGAGAGAGGACCTAGTGATTAGAGAAATGCTTGTCAGGCACAGGTGGGAGACTGGGGAGATACAGTGAAAGGCAGCCACAGCTGGTGAATAGACAGCTGAGGGCAAAGGACTGGAACAACTGGGAAAAACTCAGTGACAGCAAGAATTGCCAACGGGGTCAAGCAGGAATTGGGACTACCTGGCTGGGACCTAACCCTCACAATTAGGTCACATGGGACATGCATGGGCAGCCAAGTTTTGTGGCCCACACAGGTGGTAACTTGACAATCGCTATAACACAATTACATTCAAAACCATGCCTACATCTTAGGAATCAGGAGTGATGCATGTTCAGTGCTGACAACAAGGTCTCCTATGCCCTGGATTGCAATACTTTAAGAAGACAAACGAAAAACCAACTTACTGTCGCTTCCTTTGTTTCAAATATCTCACTGGCCTCCTCAAAGTCACACCGCTCTTCAATGCACTCACGCTCCACAGAGCCCGGTTTGAGCTCCTCCAGAAAAGAGTTTGACCGCTTCTGGATTTTCAGGACTTGGTTTGCATCTTTGTTGCTGTAAAATACTGGAAGAAAAATGTGAAAGCACAAGCTGGGAAAAGAGCTGGCTGAAAACTGGTAGTGGTCCTTCTTCCCAAAGGACACTTATCAGAGCAACGGCCCCTCTCTAGCATGGCAAGAGAGCCTGCCCTAGAAACCATGGGCGGTCAGTGCTGTGCTGCAGAAGCAAGCTCCAGCCTCTGCTCTGTGATACTCAGACAGCTCGCAGGGGTCATGAGGCTGGCCATCACAGCCCAGCACTCTGTCTGTGAGCCTCTGCTACAGGAATTCAAACCCCGTTAACGGGAACGATTCCAGCCACTCCCTGTGACTGAACAAGGAGCAGGAAACACACTTGCAGCAATTGGACGAGGGTGAAGGGTATCTCTAAAATGAAAACTTACTTGAGGTACTACAGATGCGTGAAGAGCAAGCAGCCAGCAGCACCCCTATGGTGACGAGCTTCCACATACTGCAGCAGGAGTCACCTAAAGAAGAGAAGGTAGGTGTGAAGGGGAATGCACCGCTGAGCTGCAGCACGACCCCCATGCTGCAGACAGTTTCTATTCAGGCAGCTCAGCTAGCTCCTTCACTTGTTTTTCTCAAAGCAGCTCCCTCACTAAACGCTGTGTTGTGCCGTGACTTTCTCCGATTCCAGCTCCAAAGAAGCCGTTCATTAGAGGCCCTCCAGACTAGTTTGCTAGTTCCCTTTAACCCATGAGCAGGTCCCCCAGAACACTTCTTGTCTGCCCTGACATCCCCCCCTTGTCACCGGACAGTTTTGAGAAGCTTTATGCTTCATTAAAGCAAGCTGTACTTTGAAATCCTGAAGGATACAATACTTTTGAAGCACTTACTGCTTTATTCAGTGTGAATCAGCGTGATCTGTTCTTCCGCCATGAGCTCTGCTGGAATTTAGTTAATCCATAACTTCAGATATTTACTCTTTGGAGTGACATGAAGCTTTCTTTTTAGTCACTAAACAAACAGTGCTCAGGGGGAGCTTGACAATTTACCTGCATACAGGAGAAAAGTTAAACAGCTGAGGCATCCGCTCTGCATTCTTCAAATCTGTTTTTCTTTTGATTCTCTGGCAAGTAGAAATGGTTATATTTGGTTTGTAAGCTAAGCACCCAGTGCTGAGGTCTCTTGAGAGACCCTACCACCTTCTCACAGCACGCAGTCACCCAAAAGGGACACGTACTGCTGTGTTTAAGAGCCCTCCCACTGTACTTTCTGATCAAAGGTTCCACCACAAAACAGCCAAGGCAACTAACCCCCCTTACAGCCACGAGCAGGCACTGCCTGCCCCATCAGCTGCCTGCTGCGAGGATGCAGGGCAAGAAGCTTCTACCAGCATGCCGCATCTTTTCGTGTACTGGATTAGTGCTCATCAGCACAAAGTTTTCTATTAAATTTTGAATATTAAGCACTTTAGAGAAAAACCACAATCCTTTTCAGAAGCTTTCTTGCATCGGAGATGATACAAACCAGTGTGTTCGCCTCCTCTGAAAGCGGTTTGTGCACCTCTGTGAGCCATACAGCACTTGACATCGTCATGCAAATTACCTGGGCAACCGTGTGTCCTTAGGGGTCCTTCCTTGGAGAAAGTGACACCGGGTGTTGGGAAAAGGTGGGCCTCTCCAGGATCTCAACTGATGCCCAGTGACACCATTTAGGAGGGCTCTGACTGCTTAGAAAACTTTTTTTTCTTTGTCTCTTACAAACTTGGCCATGGACTTCCTTGAAAACAAGCTCTCTTTAGATACACAAAGGTTTACGTTTCCAAGTTCATCTATTTTGGACTTGTGCTAAAAAAAACCCCAAACCTGTGGCATCCAAAATTACAGTTGGGAGAAGATGCGTGCACCGTGAAGCTCTACTGATACATTTGTTATGCTCAATTCAGCCATTCAGTACGAAAATTTCAGCCGAGGTTAACGATAACAGATTTTTGCTGAAAATAGTTTATGAAACGCACTGCAAGACAGGAAACATAAAATAGGAAATCTAAAAAGAAACAAGTGCAGTACCATATATTCCATGTATTACTCATAGTATTTGTAGCTGACCTGGCTATCTAGAAATAGTGCTTTGCTACCACATAGGTTACATGCTTTTGAATACACTTTTGCTTCTGAGGCTTGATATAGGTTGGAAATTCAAGACACGTACATCAACTGCCAACCTAAAACATCTAAATCAACGTGGCAGCCTCCTCAGAATTTTTTTTTTTAACCTATACTGATGCTAAGAAAGAATTAATTTAGTTTTTCATCAGCCCTTGTATTTGTGGGCTTTATATTCCTGCTTTCCCATTTCTCTTGCTACTGCAGTGCAGAAATATGTATTTTAAAAGTCAGCACTTGGGCTCTCAGGTAATCGTATGACTCCAGGCGCAGGGGATTCCAGAAATGGTGCTCCAGGACACTTCAAGATCTGCCCAGTTTTGCATGCCAGGGAATCATTTCGATCGAAACAATTACAGTGTCGGGCTCCCTACTTTCTTGTTCACCTTCATTAAAATAAAAGCAATTTTTCTGAGGAGGGTAAAGGGAAGAAAACAGTTAAACTTCACGAGAGATTGGCAAAACAGAGGAGGCTCCACATCATTTTAATTAACACCGTGGAGAGTTCTGATTCACAGAGTGTTATGAACAGGCGTTATTAATCAAAGGAAATCACCTCCCTGAAGTAGAGAAGTATCATGGATCTTTCAAATTTCACAGCTTAAAGATATCCCCCCTTACAACCTGAAGGAAAACAGCACACCAGACTGCACACTTTGTTCTTCTTGGTTCCCCTGTGTATAAAAAAGCCAACTGCTTTGGTTTTGCCTCTTCTACAGGAAAGCTTCTGGAAAACTCCCCAATGTGTTCTCAGCCTTTAGCTTCTTAGCCAGGAGTGCTGAAACTCTTCTCTCAAATTTTTCCAAATTGCTTTGGTAATTTAAAATCTAATTTTGCGTAAGTTAAATATATTGTAGACAGATGTAAATTTTGATAGAGCGGGGAACTGAGGCAGCAAAGCTACAAGGCCTCAAAACCACAGCTCTTCAGCAATCACTCTTGTGTTGCACCCATCAGTTCTTCCTACTTCACCATAACAGCTTTTCATTTGTAACAAACCCAAATCTGAATAATTCAATGAGCAATCAAAGCACTAAGCCTATTTCCTAATGCACAGTGGAACCTCTCCCTGCAAAAGAGCACTACCAAGGTCTCCCTCTCATCCTGGGTACCAATTTCTTGCAAGACTTGTAGAAACATAACGTTCTGTGAGCCACCTCTCCCCATGAACCATCTGAAATGAGACACTAAGTTCCAAACAGGCTTTAAAAAGGGAAAGGCAGGCTGATACACACAGTACCAGACAAATCAGATGGCTCTTGCTTCCCTAGGGAACAAACAGAAATCTTAGTCTCCTTGGGCTGCTCTTAAAAGAAAAGGTCCTTAGAGGCCAAGGTTTTGCACAGCTCACACATGCGCATAGGAACGCACTGCCAGGAAAGCAGAAACACCTCTCTGTGGAAGAGCCTGCGTGTAAGGAAGCAGCTCTGAGCACGTCCTCAGCAGGCTGCTGGGAAGTGCTGCTGCGAATCCAGTTTGCAGCCTGGGAGCAAGAGGAATCTGACAACCTGTGCAGGGAGCAGGCTGCTCCCATGACAGTCCCTCCTAGCCTGTTACTTCCCTGGTTGGTATCTGCTCGCGCCCGCCTGAGGCTGTGGCCCTGCACGGCCTTTAACAAAAGGGAGACCTACCACTTGCTCCAACTCCTCCTGTTGGAAGTGCAGCCCATCAGCCAACCTGCTCGTAAAGGAGGAGAGGCCTGAAGCTGCCCGCTTCCCTGCTCCCCTGAGGAACAGCCACAGGCCACAACTGACTCATGTTTTTACCCTGAAGACAAACAGAAGTGGTGGGTCTTTTAGGTGATATGCAAACTCCCCTTTCTTTCTTGCGAAGACAAAAACTTAGTACCTTCCAGGTCATTTGGTAAGCCAGCAAAATGCTGGAACTCTTCGGGCAGAAGTCGCTAGAGTACTGCCATGTACCTTTTAGCTGTTATTAACATGAAACGTCACTTGCCGTGGTCTCAGAACCTTTTCATTCTGCCCACATGAGAATTAAACATCTCATCCTGCTCAAGGCTCAGCTGGTGGGTACACAGTTATTCATCCCAGCCAGGCACACAGCAGCCAAACTGGGAATTTACCTTATGACTCTGAAGCTGATTTACAGGTAAGGAATGACCAGGCTTCTTCTAAACCTGTTTGTTTGCAGTGCTGCCCATTCAGTGGGAGCAGATCTCCTTGACTTCTCCTCAACTCTCCTAACGCTTTACACTGTATTAAAAAAACCAAACACATAAAAACCCCCAACACAACACCAGTTAGGACAAGGAAAACAGCAGCAGAATACATTTTTTTAAAAAAACCTCATTGGTATTTCAAGGTCTTTACAGCACACCTCCCTCCCAACCCACTCCACTCTCCCAAGACCCATTAAGTAGTTATCAATCAAACCAAGAGGATGGCAGCCCTGACAGGTCTGATATCCCAGTAATGATACACTGAGTGGGGCAAAGAGTCTCTTGCTATTGGCTTCTGCCACATAAATTAAAAAAAAGACCAAAATTAATTACCTGTATCAGAGGAGCAAACATATCTTCTGTGTCTCTGCTGCTTTCTTTGCATGTTTTCTGTAGTGCTACTTAATGCAGAGCCCGACACTCAGGTCCAGTGCGTGTGTGAGCAAATGCAGTGATTTTTCTTTTCTCCTTATTACTAGGACTAAGTAACTAACATTTTAATGATCAATTTTACCATCTTCATCTTGCAACAGTATATAACATTACTGCGGTTTCTTATGTTCCTGTCACATAAACTACCCCCTCCACACAAAGACAAAGTAATTCCTTCAGTTTAACTAGCAAGTAGAAAGGTCTTTTTCACATAGAATATATTCATGACCATTTTAAGTTACTTTCCATTTACTTTGCAACAGTATTATGGAACTCTACAACCATCTTCTCAGTTTAAATTAATCTGCTGGAGGTTTCTTGTCAGCATCTTACTGACACATCAATCTGTACAGATGGCAGAGAAACTCGTCACAATCCGATCCATGGACTGCTCACCCAAACATCTCCATATCTTCTAGTTTCAAGTTTACAGGTGTCGTTTTATGGCAGACCATTTCTACATTTCATGAGAAAATTAATTTCTCCCACATTTTTGTAAATGCTCTTTCACTTATTCCAGTTACCATATAGATTGCCTGCAATAAACTGAATGCAAAGAGGCCCAAGCAGAGTAGAGAACCAACTGTTGCCCTCTCACCAGGGCACTGCAGCACCATGGCCAGGAAGATGTGGTCACACCACGCCGCCCAGCGAGAGGTCTATAAGCACATGGAAGTAACTAACAAACACTCTGCTGACCTTCCAAGAGTGTCTTCCCATCTAGCTGTGGGTTTGCAGACAGTACAGCTATGATCAGCATGAACAGCAGTAGAACCACCTTTTTTAAAACATCTCTTCTGTTCACTGCAGAGATATAGCTAATAAAAAATATATTACACGGTGTCTTCTCCATGCCAATTAAACCAACGCAAAGGAATACTACAAAACTAATCTACAACAATCACATTTACCATTTCACTCCTCTCTAAGGAGCTTCTGATGCAACTCAGGATAAAGCCATTTTATCACAGCACAGATTTTTATTAACTGGTTCCCACCAGACAGGCACTGCAGCCCTCTCACACAATGAAATCAGTAACAGAGAATCTTTACTGGAAGCTCAGAAACATGTTTACTTTATATACAAGAAAAACTTATTTACAACAATCAACAGTAAACTATGTACAAAAAAAAATACAAGAGACATTTCCATGGTAATCACTGTATAAATTAACACAATAAATAGGAGGGAAGCAGGTCCCACTCTTAAGGCACAAAACCTTCTTCCCAAGACTGTACAGGGATTTACTTGCTTCCCTATGCTTTTGACAGGATCACAGGAACGGCGGGGAGACCCCTGAGGAACAACGGTTGGTGGACGATGATATAAACATGCAGTCACTGCTGACAGTTGTAGAAAAACATCATTTTTCATCCTTTCCTTTTTTTTTCTTTTTACAGTACACATATCTTAAGATATAAAATATTTCGTGTAAACAGTCTTTTTTTTTTTTAAATCACATAGATAGTATGCACATTTTTAAATAATACTAAAACAATGAACAAAGCTTTCCATACGATTTGGGTGCAGAAACATTCCCAGGCTGGCACTGAAGGCCGTGGCAGAGCCGGAGGCTCCCGGGCGCCCAGCTCTTGCGCGGCCCGGCCAGGCGGGCACCTCCAGGCACCCAGTGGCACGCCTCCCCTCTGCTGCAAAGAGCCAGCTCCTGCCGCAGCGGGGGCGCGTCCTCTCAGCGCTAAGATCCCACAAGCGAAACCAGAAAGACTGCATTAGCACTAACAGCCCTCCTGAAGGTAGACCAGAGCAAGATGCTGCTGATAGCTGCTTCACGGGCCAAACCTCCCTCCAGTCTCCATTGCATGCACTCCCACTGAACCGACACATCGTAACACAGGGTATGTTATTCCCCAGAACCTGCCAATAAAGTTAAATATCCAGGGCAGTGCCAGCATGTGAGATAACATACTGAAACCTCTTCCTAGCAGAAGAAACTGTATGCCCAGCTCACTGCAGACACTGCTCCAGCATCACTGCCAAGGGTGAGGGATGATAAACAGAAGGTGCCGCACGGCTTTCACATGAGTAGCACTTTTTAAGAGACTAAACGTATGTGTGATATGGAAGTTTTAGCTTCTCTCAAGCTGGTGTTTTACCTGAGACTGCAGGGAAGTCTCTTTTTTGGCAAAGCAGTAGATTTTTTTTACTGTCTAATTGTCTTTCCTGAGTTTCTCTCCCACAAAAAATTATCAGATGTCAGAAGAGGAACTCGGAATAACATAGCCAGAAGTTCAGCCTGGCTCCCTGCATTGCAGATAGCTCTCGCTGACATTTGACGCAAATTGTCCTCATCTATCCACAAAATCTCTGCAACAGAAATTTGCATTATTCCCAGTGAGACACATAGAGCTACAACCCTTTTGTTAGATATAAACCTTAATACATATTCAAAGGCACACAGGTTAAATGTGGATCTGATTTTCTAGCTCTTAAAAGAAGGTAGAACTCCCTCCAGGAAGCAACAGACAGATATATACTGGCTATGAACCCTTTGATAAAATGTGCACGTACACGAAAAGGATCTGAACCCATCAACACAACAGATCATAAAAGTAAAAGAAATGAAGATTGTTCTGTGCAGGCATCATCACTCATAGCAGATGGCTAACAGCTGTCAGGCCTCTACAGATACGGCAAGAATTAAGGAACATAACTGAATCTATAAACTCTTTGGATTCCCCTGTTACTCTGAGCAGGAAGAGTAGAGGGGAGCTGTTTCTGTTGAGGCAAGAATTTAATCCCTCAGGAATTATGCAAGCAAGGCAAGTGCATACTGTTTATGCACCTTTAACCATGAGGTTGCCTGGAGAAACTTCACAGCAAGAACAGCTCCTTCACCACGTACAGGAACACACACAGATCTCACCTCTTCTCCAGTTATCACCTGCCTTGTGCTCCCTGCTGCGCTCTCCTGGGCAGGCACACGAATGCCCTAACCATCCAGACTCCTGGGGACAGGCAGCGGGCGGCACCTTACTGTCATCAGCAAGGATGGCTGTGTCCTGGAGCTCTCCTTAGTGGAAGTTTCTCCTCATTCTCATACAGATGCTGCTCTGTGCCTCAACAAGCAAGCACGAGAATATAGTATGTCTACAATTCTTACTCATCTGATACCTCAGGAATTCAATACAGTGAGGCGGGGCTGTACTGATAAAGAAAAAATATGGCTATGGAAACAATTGCCAATGTATAGATAGGAGAAACAAATTCAGGGCAAAGCTGAACATATTTCTTGCTCAGTCCCCTCAGTATTTATACCAGAAATTTTGCTAGCTGCATTAAGCATGTTTAGTCTCCTGTTAACTTCTCATGAGCAAACCCTGTCACTCGCTAGGCGGAGTGGAGACGTGGGTGAACGACTAGTTAAAAACAGACAGGGAGAGTCAGAATAATACTTGGTGAAATCTTAAAGAATGCAATGGAGTTTGCCCAGCATGAAATCAGCCCATAACCTTTTCAAGCTGACAAGTCTTTACATAAGTAACTTGACTGATTGTTGTTAGACTAGAGAGCTGATGTCAGTTTGATAAAATCCTTACAAATAACAAAGAACAACGATGTCCTCAGGAAATTATCTTTTATGCCACTGTGTATGTGGCCATTTTTCTGTCTGCAGCCATAGCCAGGCAGGTGCCACTCTGTAATAATAAAAAAAATAAATACATACAAAACCACAAAGTAATTAAAAATTCCTGCTGTCTCTCCAGCTTTACAGCACTGAATGTTCCCGAATTCCCTTCGCAGTTATAAACATGGCATATGCATGCTGGTCTTCGGGCTTTAACAGTCACCCGACTGGGGTCAGGCAATACAGTGGAAATTTGAAGGCCATCTAGGAACTCTGATTCAGAGGCACTAATTTTTCCATGCTCCACTGCTGGTGGTACCAAAGGCATTTTACTAACAAATTCCAGTGTTCATTACAATGCTCATCTGCTCAGTAACTATCCTCCTGCTCTCAGTGCTCTTAGAGGAGCCCTGATGTTTGACAGCACATGATACCTCAGGGTTACAACCTAAGAGGACTGAGCCACCCTAATCTTTTGGTATCCACCTTGGAGTGAAGGAGCAAGGCAGCAAGAGAGAGAAGCAAGGTAGAAAAGCCACTAGAACCAAGACAGGCAAAAAAATGCAAGTACTACAGATAAATCATATCTTTTGTGACAGAAATAGTTTTCTGTACTGCAAGTTGAAGTAAAGAAGCAGCTCTGTTGTCTGTGGCCACAAAGGTGGCACTAAATGGGCAGGAAGCCGCTCCTGGCTGTTGCCAGTCATGCTGCTTCCCCCACCAAAATGGAGCAAATTGTTCCACATCTCACTCCATTACATTACATTTTCCGCACAGCCCGAACAGCTAGTTAGTGTTCCTCTCCCTTTCATCTGGTCTCCTGAAGATGAATTCAGAAGGGGGAATGTCAGAGCTGATCTCCTGTAATCTTTTGACTCTCCAGAATTTTGTCTTTTCTTACTGCCAGGAATTTCTGAACAATAGTCTGTGATGCCTGAAAACCTAAAGGTGGTACCACTGCCAGTGGCTGGAAAAGGAGAGCCAGGCCCTGTGGAATACCCTGCAAGCTGGTGCAAACCACTGTTTGAACCACATGCATTGTTTGTTGCAAGGCATAAGTGAATAAGAATCACTGGGTATTCATCAGCAAAGAGGTCTGTACTGGCTTTGAACTTCTGATGCAAATTGCATGCAACTAGGGGTGCATTAAAAAGGTATTTGTGAGAAAAAAGGAAAAGCTTTGTCCCACATAAATGCTCCAAGATACAGGTGTGACACACAGATGAGCAGGAAAGTTTTGGGTCTGACTGGCCAATATATCTTTTGCCCTGAATAATTCTACTGTGATGAAGTTATCCAGTAAAGGTAGCTGTGTTGCAATTCTCAGGAGTCCTGCACTCACTGGAACCAGAACTTCCCACGTTGGAGGACATGGTTCTTCAAACAGCAACTTGAGTTTTCTTCCGGGAGGCTCTGCCTGACCACAGATAAGGTGCCTCTCGGCTGGATGCAGCCGTACCCCACAGGAATAAAGGTAGCACCATGCTTGGTTGATATGAGCTCTGAACAGCTACAGTTTGGCTGTTCAGTAGAGAGAGTTGCGAGCACATCTGCTCTGTGAGGTGACTGCTGTGCAGTTAGGGGGAATGGTAGACACAGGCTGTGAAAACAGAGGCTAAACCTCGCTGGCAGGAGTACTCCGGCTCAGCTCCTTGATCCCGTGTAGTATCCTCTTCATGTGACCCACTTTGGTCACACCAAGGTCCTGGAAGAAAAGAGAAAACCTTACCTTAGGAGAAAGGCAGGGGGGAAATTCCAGGTGGCCAAGCAATGCTTACAAACTAGTCAGCCAGTTACAAAGAGAGGAGGAAACCAACCAGAAAGATTACAAACCTGATGGTTATATAAGGAACCTCAAACCATGTGTCAAAAAGCTATCAGAGCATGACAGGGTAATGAACACACAGAGGCAGGCACAGAGCAATGGAGAGAAACAACTGCAAACCATTAGCCAGAAACGCAAATTGCTTTGACTGTTAAAGGCCCAAGCAAGAGAACAGAAAGAGCACACAGATCTCAGGGACCTAAGCCAGTAGCCAAAACATGCAGGAAGAACCAGCCCATCACTGGTCACATCAAATAAATGTGTGAACACTTGGGTTCCATGCTACAAAACAGAGGCTGTAGCTGGATGGCATGCAGAGGAATCAGCTACACAGATTACAGCAAACCTCAGAACAGGAAGATTGTCAAAATCACAAATGAAGATCCAAGGGGCATTCAATAAATGCCATGCACTACTTTATAACTAAGGATTTTTCTGCTATATGCAAGTCACCAGAAGGATGACACAAGTCTCTTGCACATGCAAAGAACCACCACTTTCAATTTTTCTCTGTAGAGAAAGCACCTCCCGGTGAGAAGATGCAAAGCTGCACAATGTGGTTACTAAGCACTATTTAAAAAGGTTCTCTCCATCTAGCAGTCTCATCAAAGACCATGATGATTTTTTTTTTTGTAACAAATAAGTGTGATGATGTATTTGTCCAGTGACAACAACACAAGAACCAAATTTTCCCAATCACAGCATGTTCTGCAAAGTTGGTATGGGAGCTGAGAAGGTGAAAACTTCCATTCCATCATTAAAATCAGAGACTCTCAAGAACACTATCTGCAACCTGTGTACATCTCCAGGAAGCTGTGGCAGAGTTGGACAGCTGGTCCCTCAACTAGCTGTTCTACCTCCCTGCTATTAAAAATCAGGTGCCCTTAAATGGTGAGAAAATAAAACGAGGCTGCAATGAGCCCGTTCATCTTGCCAAGGCATGTGGAGTGAACAGTGGGCAGACCACTTCCAAGCACATTCAGCACAGAAGGTCATGCAGATGCAGCTGGCTATTTGTCATGAGCTGATCATGAAAGTACCTTGAGGTCCCTCCGTTCGAGGTGCAGGAGCTCAGAGCCCCGGACGTCATGCCGGATGAAGATATCCTTATACTCACAAAGACTGAGATGCTCAAGCCAGGCCGCAACCTCCTCCGTTCCCCAGAGGTGAACTGTTAGAGATGGAAAAGCAGGAGTGCATTGAGTACCCAGAATCCCAGAAGACAGTGAGAGATGAGGACACCATCAGCACTCAGTGCCAGAGAACGAGGGCAAGCAGTACCACAGCCTCGAACCAAGGGGAGGGCAAGGACTGGTAGCACGACCTACAATCTCAACCAAAGGAAGTAGGGCAGAGAAAGGTAAGAGGTGTTCTCTTAAGCAGAGGCTAGCTGCAGTAAAGCCAGGAGGAAGTGCATGGTTTTTTTGATGGGGCTGGGTATGTTTTTTAAAGTTTACCCCCATGTTTAAGAAGAGTAAGTTCATTGATACTTCTCTGCTTACAAAACAACAGATTCATAAAACATATCATGAAGAATCAAGCACAGATTAGTTTGCTATTATATAAAAGCACTTGTGCTCAGTAAACAAAATGGCAACCTCTCTCCCCCATGTCTGAGGGAGAGAGGAAGAGTTTAAACTTCCGTCTTCTTGCACAGCCTCTAAATAAGAGAATAATAAAGTTCCCAATTCTGGGAGGCAATGAATGAGCACCAGCCTGTCAGGAGGAGACTCTACCCACAACTCCATGGCAGAGGACAGGACCCAGCAGCCCACAGAACAGGCAGTACTTCTGAATTTTAGAAGAAAGTCTTCATAAGGAGAGTATAAACCAAAAATCAACTAACCCAACTGGAGAGAAAGTGTCTTGAATGGCAATTTCATTACCAGTTTTTATCTACTGACCAGTAGGATTAAAGGTCAGGGTTCAACTGTGGTGATGCTGATCCCCAGCCAATTAGACATGAAACTTGATTAAAGCCTGAGGGTGAATCAACGAGAAAAACATCATTAACCATATCACAGAGAATTAGCAGTGAAAAGACTGGAGTTATGCAGACTTGAGCTCCACAGTCGTTTTGATACCTAAAATCCTCAAATTCACTTCACTAAGCACCCCCTAAAATATCCTTGAAAATGTCTGGATGTAGGTAGAATTCTTCAGAGGGTACCTCCTGTTTCTGCTCAGGAATATTTGCGTGGTATGGGGGGATCATGACTTAGACAGGACGGAGCAATAAGCTACTTTGCCACGTGAAAAAGACAGACTAGACCTCCAAGAAGAGACAGATGCACTTGAAGCACAAGAAGGACAGAACTTGAGAGGAAACAGAGAACAGGCAGTGGTGTGACCACACTGATGTGACAAAGAGACACAATGAATGAGCAGACTTGGTACCCGGCAATCCCATGCTACTATGAGTCTCCTTATTTTTGTTGTTCTTCTCCTTTTTAAACTTGGTCACCAGCCGGAATTTGCCACTGCGGCTGCGTTTAGAATAATCCAGCATCTGGTTCTGTAAGGACAAAAAGGGAAATCAGGCAGTCATGAATTAATCGGAATGGACCAAGAGCGACAAGTACTGTCAAGCTCAGCTCCATGACCTTGTAAGGGAGGAAAAAAAATTCTAAACTCATTCTGATCAAGACAGGAAAGGAAACAGAGAAAGTTGATCCCATGTCAGGCAAGGGACCTTAGCAGGAAATTACTTTCTTTAGCCCTAGGGAGTCAAGTTTCCTTCTTAA
>VZTV01079395.1:378-20527 GCA_013400875.1 Anhinga rufa
TGCTTTCCTCTTCCATTGCAATAATAGATGAGGGGTCCTGGGAATGCGTTATCTTTTATCAATTTCCCTTTCCTCTTCATTCAGTTTCATCATACACTGATCTTTTTCCCCAGAAATGGTAGGATGGCAGCACTAGGTGTTCCTTACCACGTTTGTTTCCTTGAATGCTTTATAGTGGGAGGTGGAAGTGAAATACACTGAATTAGTTGAACCAAGCTCAAGGGCGATAGCGCGTTTCCTCTTTATCAGTAAAGTACCCTTCATACAGTGAGAACAATTTGTGCGCAAGAGGCTTTTAAATAATTTCTCCGAATGCAAGTCCTCCTAAGCCTAGAAGGTAGTGATGGTTCACTGACTTATTATTTTTATGTAGGCCATTCTTCCTTGAGGCCACTAAGCCTTCAGGTTTCTCCAAGCCTTTAGTGGTCTGCACTTCACTGTTATTCTTTCCCTGAGAGTGCTGATTAGTGACTTGCGGTATGGATGCTGATTTATCGCAGCCGAGAGTTGCCCCTTGGGGGCTGAGCAGAAACACTCATGAAGGAGCCCTGATTAAAAAGAGTGGTAATGAAGACAAATGTTTCAGAGGGAGTCAAGAGCAAACCAGGCCTTGGCATTCCCACTGCTCCTCTGAGCTTTTGGAGAGGAGGTAACAGTGGCCAAAGGAAATATTTCCCCCTTGTTGTTTATTTCTCATGGCACTGGAAAAATTTTTCTTTTCCTCCTGGGTGTTCTAACTCTCACTTGTTAACTGCTTTTCATGCAGGGTTGCAATTAACCCTTGGCAGATACTTACCATGTTCCCTTTATATTCACTCTATACATAAAGAAGTTTTTATGTTTTGACCTGTTAACCATTTTAAGATTCTTTAAACTTGACAGTTTCATCTAATTTCTCACGTCATTAAATCGTACTTTATTTTCCAACAGTCCATTCACATGAGGTTTGGTGTTTGTTTGATATCTTTAATCATCTTTTTTCCGCACTGCCCTTTTTAATAAGGAAAAAAGAATGACAAAAAGTAATGCTTACAACCAACTTTTAAATCAGAGAGAGGTCAGAAAGTTCCTATCTAGTGTTTGCTGTGTAACTAAAGACAGATTTCAAAAGCATATTGGTAGGATCTAGATGGTCCGACACTTCTAATAACTAGGAATTCAAAACGAAAATAAATGTAATGATTTCACCCTATTGTAGTTTTTTAAATTCTGAGGGTTTTTTCCATTTTTAAAGATCAGCGTGGGCTATAATTACTCTATGAACTAAAAAGCTGAGTATGTGGAAAAACATGCCCTGACTTTATTGGTCTTTGTATTATGCGTGCAGGGATTAGGTCGGCCTATTAAAATCCATCCTAATCTCTGCAGTTACTTTCTTGTCAGATTTGTGTTCATGTGAAGATGCTGTTGATCCAGAGAGGAGATACATCTACTGTATGAGTATTTATTAAAGAAGCAGTGACTGGACCGAGCTGCACTGGCATGCCTGATGCTCCTTGGCTCTCTGCATCCTGACCAGTGTGATACAGGAGCCAGTTTCTGAACAGGAGCTGGTATTGCTGCCCGGGGCCCCTTCCTTGTAAGGTGCAAGACTTTGCACTGGTCCTTGTTGAGTTTCACCAGGTTTCTGTCTGCGTGTTCCTCCGAGTCCCCCCTGAGTGGCAGCCCTGCCCTAGAGCACTTCGACACATCCTCCTTTGGATCCACATCTGCAAATGTGACGAGAGTGCGTTCGGTTGTCTCTTCCAAGTCAGCGATGAAGCCATTAAAGAGGACAGGTCCCAGGACAGCCCCCTGTGGTACTCCACTTGCTGCCAGCCTCCAGGTACTTGCTGAGCTTGACTGGCCAAAAAGAATAGGCAAAACCAAAAGGGAAGTGCAGTTGGGAAACTGTGACTGTGATCTTGCATCTCAGACAAGTAAGTCTGATGAACGCCACGGAGATGGAAGCATTAGTGAACGTAGGAAGCGTTTCTGTGCCATCCTTACAGCTTTGGTAGAAGTCGTCTTTCCCTTCCTTCAGGAAGCAAGCGGTGAGCTGAACACTTCCTGAGCGGTGAGAATGTGTGGATGGCCCTTTGCATTCAATGAGAATTTCAGGGTACTTTCCAAATGTTAATTAACTTTCTCATTAAATTTTATCTTACGCTTTGCTTTAGAACAATATTCTAACCTATCATGCAGAAAGGTTCTTTTTCTTTCTAAAACAGTGTGATAAAGAAACAGTTCATCCAAGAAAAGGACAGGGAGAAGGGTTTTCACTGACTGACTGGCCTCATTCATGATGCACCTAAAAGGTCAAAGATTGTTTTGAGAACGTATTTTAAAGGATGGGTCTGTGTTTTCTCTCTGTCTGAGAATCTACTTACAACTTCCATAGCAGTTCTTGCAGTGTTAAATAAACTTACTGTACTAGGACATCTAGGGCTGCTATTTAATCAGTCTTATACTTCCAAAGTATTAGAATGTAAACATTTTCCAGCGTTAGGTTTGAAAAAGAAAACCACAATTAAGGTTCCTTGATACCATTTTGTCAAACTGAATTATTTTGTATGGTAGTGACATAGAATGAACCAACAGTGGGAATTGTGCACTTCCCGATAGGTGAAAGATTGTATGTGATTTGGTGCCAGATTTTTAAAGTTGCTCAACTACTTAGCTTTGAAAGTCCAAATGACATCGGAAACTTTCAAAACTGGCTAACGGATCTCAAAGGTTTGTGAAATTTTAGAAGTAACTTTTGAAAATTACTTTTGAAGAGACTGTTTTGTACACCTCAAAATTCCATCCTTTTAGCAGTGTGAACTTATCCGAATTTACTCCACAGTTATATAGAATTCAGGAAACGTTGCTTACTTATCTCTAAAAGAAGTCATGTGAGTTTTTTGACATTAAAAATTGTTGAGTGTGAAGGGGAGCTGTGTCTTGTTAGTAACAGTGTCTGGAACATTAAAAGATCACAGCAACTGGTGTGAGCTTGGTGGCACCAGCCTTTGTCTCTGAGCCATTGCACTCTTCAGAATTTTGGAAATTTTTGGGTTTAAATCTGATTAACTTGTGGGTGTTGGAGAGCTAGTTTGAGGCTGGCATTGCTGCACTAGTCAGGTTGCATCACCATCAGCTGCCCACTAATTATCAGGAAATTTATAGCTGCATTAGGTAAATGTCACTTCACTGCAGTGGCCTGGAATAAGAGCGTTTTCTGCTCTGAATTAGCACCATCGGCACGTCTCAGTGAGAGTCTATCCAAGCACGCTAAGGGCTTTATTTATGCACAAGCATATTAGGGTTTTAAGAAAGGGTAGCTGAAAGATGTTGTATTGCTTTTTTGAACCGTAACATGTCTCCATCATAAATGTGTGTTTGTTTATTCATTATGCATAATCACATGTAAAGTGTTTAAAAATAATTTGCTAATTCCAGAATGGCTAGATCTGCATTCAGTAACGTAATAGTCTGTGTATACTTCACCTGCAGGAACTCTTCAGAAAGATAATCCAGAACAAGGATTACTTGGTCTATATTCCTTTTGGTGAAATTCTGTGCTAGGCGATGTAGTACTTCTGCAAATCTAAGCAAGCGGTCTCAAATGTTGCAGAATTAAATAGTATCTCCTGGATTCGTGTTTCTGAGTTGCTCAGTAGAACGGCAGCCTCTTTGACTCAGGTTTTGGACAAATAGTTACCGCTATCTTTAAGCACGGAAGCAAGGGCGCGCAGTTGTCCATTCTGATGCACAAACCTCTCTTGGAAAACGCTGAAGGATCTCACATCCCTAAAGGCTGAAGACAGGAAAAACTTGAAGGTTAAAAAAAAAAATACATGTACGTAAAAAAAAAAACCACCTTCATTCTTAATGCTCTGGAAGAAGGTTCCTAACTCTTCCCAAAAACTTTTCCGAAAGACCACTGTGAAATACATTGTGCTTCAGAATGATGCCAGAATATCTGAAGAGTTTGTTCTTTATTAATACCAGAGTGAATGATGGCTGTTATTCTCTGAATGACAACATCTCAACAATTACAACACACTATAAAAATAGAAGGCCGCTTAAGAAATGCCAACTAAATTCTAGACAAACTTATCCTTTACATCTGTTTTAAGGAACTAAATAGGTTCGGTGGTCCTTCTGCACTTTTCTATAAAATCAACTGTAAACTTTTGAAACATAATTTTTAAAAAATCGTATGTCCTTAAGCTGTGCCTAGTTTAAATTTTTGAGATAACTTCTAAATCCCTGATGTTTAGAAAACTATAAAGAGAATCTTTGGACTTTGATTTACAGTGTTGTTCGCTTGCTTGCTTTATAATAAATAACATGCAAATGGACAGGAGTGATGTTAACTAATTTTCTGCTGTTTCTGCTGGGTGATAACCTGGAATTATGTATATTTCATATTGGTTTTAGATATCCTCCCAAAACACTTCCTTAATTATGTCACCTTTCACAAATAATCCTATAAAGCAAGAAACCAAAATTGCAGGCAAAGCATTACTTCTGGTCGCTGACCCCCAATGCACTTCCCCGATTTCTGGATGTTTCTTTATGCGGGAAGGGCACCTACCACACACTGCTATTACGTAGTAGATTCACTCTAGTTAATCAGCAAGTAGAAGAGATTTAAAGAAAGTCGCTGTCCAGTATTAAGCACTTGGCTTCCCTTCTGTTTTTACTCTTGCTGCTTTTATGGTTCAAAGTGATACAGATCAGACAAAGCTTTTGCATACTGTATTCAGTGGGCCTTTCTTCTGGGTTAGTAACACAAGCATTGGCACAGGCCAACCGAACCACTTACTTCAAAAGGATCTTTTTATTAGATAAGAGCAGATACTTACACATCGTAGTCAGAGGAGTATAATTTTTCCAAAAGACAATTCTGCCTGCAGGTCTGTTTCAAGGTTGTATTGAAGTTGCTTCCCTTTGTTCTTCGTAAGACGCAAAACCCCACGACCCCCCTTCTGCCATCCCTCCCAGTTCCAGCATGCAAGTGAAGGACTGAAATTCTGAAAGTAAATCCAGTCTTGAACAGGTTTACTGCAGGCATTAAAACTGTCTTGTGAGAGAAGACTTCATCTCTTCCCCTGCATAGTTAATGGTATAGAGTCTGTTCAGTATGTTCAGTAGGAACACAGGGATTGCGTTGGGTTTTTATTTGTTGTGTGTCTCAGTGTTTAATTGTCTTACGTGAGGGATGATTTTACTTGGGAATTTTGAATTTGACTCGGGTGGAGCAAGGTCAAACTATAAAAGCAGACATCGGTTGGCTGTACCTTGTAAGCAGCTTTATGTTAACATGCCGAACACGGTTCTGATGATCCACACGCACTTACTCAGAAGTCTTGCTCGTGGTGGTTTGCAGGGCTCCAACAAGCAGCCGGGGGGAAACTGTTCTCCCCTGCAAGGCTGTGTTTAACTGTTTGTGTATGATACCTTAGTTATCGTAGTGAAACTTTATTGGATTTACCATTGTGCCAGTTGGATGCTAAGGGTAGGGAGGAACTAAATAGGAATCTGCTGTTTCTCTGTGTCGTTAATGCCAGACTTGTCAAAGTTCTACCAAAGTGCTCTGTGCACCGGTAGTTCTTATGGGCTGGAGAAGTGCTTGGTTCATGGCAAAGTTGATTCCATTGATGTAAATGGGTATCTTCAATCATATCCATCCCAAAATACTTGGGTTATTTGCTGAAGATATTATTTCATCATTTAAAGCCAGCATTTGGAAGGGCCTTGAAGCCTTTACATGAACGGACTAAAGAGCCGAAATAAATAAAACTAAAGCCCACTGGAGGTAAAAAGCGTCGTTGCTGTACCTATCTGTACACATACATGCATGCATGTGTCCCTCCAGTTTGCGCTGCTCGCCTTTGGAAAGCTTGCCTTGGAAACAACAAATGCAACTCCCTGATTGCTAAATAGATACCATTTGGATCGTTTGAGCTCAGTAAAGTCTAAATTGCTTCTTTGGATGTTGTTTGTTTACTGAAACTTGGCAAAACTAGTTGTATAAATCCTACAGCCTTTGCAATAAGCTGATGAGCGAAGCAGAGGTTTTGAACCGCTGCTGGCTCTGTTCCTTCAGCATCAACTGAGTTTTTAGGGCCTTTCCTTAGCCGTTAGCTATCTGGATTGTCAGAAGATCAGACCCTGACAGAACAGAAGTCACACGGTGGCAAGGTGTGTGCGTGTAGCGCACATAGTTTTTAAAATTCCCTCTAGAAATGAGTTTTAAGTCTCTCCCTCGTATTTTATAGTATGTAAGGTGTTCACAGGGACATTTAGCTTTGTTGCCACTGGGAGAAGTGTCGGCAAAGTCTACATTGTCGTTTCCAATATTTACCATTCCCTGGCTCTAGCGATGACCTGCCCAAGGGTGGTTTT
Source organism: Anhinga rufa (assembly GCA_013400875.1). Classification (NCBI taxonomy): domain Eukaryota; kingdom Metazoa; phylum Chordata; class Aves; order Suliformes; family Anhingidae; genus Anhinga; species Anhinga rufa. Next base: position 6,757 of record VZTV01079395.1, read on the forward strand.
TTCCTCTAGGTTTTCCCTAACTGTAGCTCTGAGCTTGGTTCATCTGAGGGCTGCATTCATATTCTTCATAAACCAAGATCATTCCCTGTTCCAGAAGTTAAAACATTCCTGAGATGGCAAACAGCTTAGAAGGTTTGCTTCAAAAGATGCCTAATTACTCTGTGTATTTATAGCATTTGTTGTAAATGCCGGTCTCCAGGGATACAGGTAAGCACAAGGCAAGTGCTGGGAGAGAGAGACGGTGGCTTACACGCGGATATAGGAAGGGACTAAGCCTTGAGGTCCGTGCAGCCCGTGATTCCGATTGCCGGTTAATCTTTTGTAAGCTGGGCAGGTTGCTTTTCTGGAATGCAGAAGTGTGTTGCATACGTCCGTGTAACTATCAGCGGAGGGCTTCTCATCTGTGATAGTAAATTAATAAACAGCCAGACTGTTCTTGCATAAAACTTTTATACTAGTGCTTTTCTATAAGAAATGACCTTATATAATTAGGTACATTACAGTAGTATGAATTTATAATAAATATATATATAATGTGGCATTTGGATATTGCATGATTTAAAATATCATTCTGTTCTAATTTGGAAGTGTTCTGACAAACTCTGACTGGGTAAAAGACACTTTTTCCTCTAAATTTAACCTGATTGATCATTTTGCAAATGTGTTATTAGTTTGATGCAAACAGAGTACAGAATGGATAAAATAGCGGACGGAGTTTTGACAATAGTGATTTATTGCTAGCTTTTACCATATTCTATATAGAGCTGCTCAGAATTAAACATGGTGCTTTAAAAATACTTTATACAGTGTTCCCAGAACATACATAATTTTGAGCAACTTTACTGACAATTGCTTTTTTATGGGCCTTGATGGAAGCGAATGACAATCTTCGCGTTCCCTGGAGGAGCATCTATGTTTGCAGACAGAGCCGCTGTTGTGATTTTATTCATGATCTAAGTACAGTCTCCAAATATTGGACTAGTCGGAAGGGTTGAGGTGTGCAGTGCAGGGAAGTGGGCTTGTGACGTTGGAGTATAACTTCTGTCTTACACTGTTTGCACTGGACATGGTAGCCCAATTTGGATGTGATCCTGAGGACGGCTGCTCCCAGTCCGGCATCCTCTTGCCCCGGGGCACTGCCGAGGTGAGCTCCAGCACGTTGCTTACCTGCCCAGCTCTTAAATCCTCATTAACTAACTTGACAACATGAAAGCGAGACACAGGACACTTGTCTTTGGTCTAAGTTTTGGGCACCGCTGGAGTAGTTAGAAAGGAGAGCGCCAACATTTCAACAAGTGCCACAGCCGCTTTCTCTTTTCAGAAGGCTGGTGCTGGAGCAGTTCCTACTCCACACAGCAGCTTGTTGAATGCAAATAATGAATGTTAATCCAGACTCATTGTTCCAGAGTCAAACACACACACAAAAAAAAATCAGTCAGGGAGACCGTGTGATAAATCGTGTTTGTTTACCTTGTGTGCTACGTTGGGGTTTGCCTCTTTTTTGAGCTATCATTTTAGTGTGTGCTTTTCATTCTCTTTTAGAGTGTGTGTAAGAGAGCAGGCATTCCAGCTGAGTTCAGTCTTCCTCGTGAGGTGAGGACTTCTATCCTCTATTTGTTGTTATGCAGTATTGTGCTGCTTTCGGTGATGAAGGAAAGGGGAAAAAATTGCCTGCCAATATGGCTGTGATATTTGGATGATTTATCTCATTCCTCTTCTGAGTAACCTAACTTTGACATTATTCGTGAACTCCAAGCCTTGCTTGCGTTGTTCTTGCTAGTAGAAAACATAGCAAGGATGTAGTGGGTAATTGAACCCAGATGCACCGAAGGCTGCTCAGCCAGACTGTTATTTTAGCCTACACTAGTAGGTTTTTTAATACGAGTTTGACCTTACTTTGAAACATTCTCAAAATACCATACTTTAATATCAATTTATATACTCTTTGCTTTAAGATGGGGTAGAGTCATTCGAAAAAGTAATGAAACACTTTCTACCTGTTAATATAGGAGATACAGAAAGAGTTTTGGAGTTAATTTATGTATCGAAGGAACAAGTTTTACATGCTGCCTTTCTAATTGGAGCGTTATCGTGTGCCTGCAGTTGGGATCATTACCATCAGGGAAAATGTACGTCGGCTTTGACTGTGCCAGTTGTATGTGCCTGCCTCTGCAGCAAGGAGGCATGTTTGGCAGGAAGGTTTGAGGTACACAGTGATGCGAAGATTTACCAACAGTCCATTTCAGTAAGTTATTAAACAGAGTTCATAAGCTGTGGTACATATTCATCTTAATTATTTTTAATGGGAGGTAAATGTTTAGTGTATGTGTTCTGTGAGGTTAAGCTGCGTTAGTTAAACAGCTTAGAAATGCATTCCCGATATATAAAAAAAAAAAGACAAGAAAGAAAACCCACCCATGTTTCACTGCCAGAATGGTAGTTTGATTTTGACATACATGTAATGTACTTTCCATATCCACACTGTATTTTTCTAAAGGAGGAGCTGCTAATAGCAGTGCAGAGCAGAGCTGTATTTCCCTCTTCAATACATGCTTTGTCAGTAACAACTGAACACAAAAAAATCTTACATATAATTAAATTTCCTGTGACGATAACATATTTTTTTCTGCTTAAACAGAACTGTTTTTCATTCATTATTGCCCTGGTCAGGTGGAGCCAGGTTGCTACCTTTCTAACGTGCCTGTCTAATTATTCTTTGTTACGTGATGGCAGAGAGTTAAAGTTTTGTGGCTGTACATCAACAGCTTGAAGTAAAGTCATAAAGAAACAAGGTTTTGTGGTAGATCTTGAAGTTAAATACTTAAATTGATTAATTTTTTTTCAGTTTCACTCTAATTTAGGGTTAATTCTTGTAACTGCTCTTTATGAAACAGAGAAGGGATATTTAAGGGATATTGAAAGCCAGTTAGTTTAAAGTCTCCTGAAGGTATTGCTGTATGCACTCGACATCACTTCAGCTGAAGTGGTGCTGCCATTAGTTTCAAACTAATCCATTGCTTCGTGTATAAAACCGAAGCATTAATCGGACTGATGGTGGCAAACTGCTTTAAACCTGTTTGGCTTTGGGCAGTGCAGCTTAAAATATAGAAAGCGAGAAATTAAAAAATGGTTTAGTGTTTTTCTTTCTGTTCTCTTATCAGAAATGTTCATTCAGACTATAACAACTGTTAGAACAAGATAACAACTTCAGGCCAGCTGTCAAATGTTTACCATTATCAAACCTCTCCCTAGGGTAAGATGCGACTTTGGCTCGCCTCACCGGCAGTAATTTAATTTTTCCTTCGTTCTGACTCGGAAATGGCAGCATTTTTCAAAGCTTCCTCCCACTGATGGCTGAAATTTTCCTTGTGAAATGATTTCCACCAGTCTTGAATCTTTCTTGCTTCTGCCGTCTTCACCTTTACTGATGGTTCTGCAACTCATCACCAGCTATGCAAACTGACAGTTCACATCCTGGGGCAGCAGCCGGGTCTGGCCTGCAGAAAGGAGCAGCCTGACCAAATTTACGCTCACAAGATCTCTTAATTCACAAAAGCATTTGCTCTAGTTCCTGTTCTCTGCTGCAGGGGCTTTTGGGGGGGCGAGCAGGAGAGCGTTCGGAGGGGAGAGAGGCACTCTTCACACTCTGCTGAGTACACAGGCTTTCGAGATGAAAAACAGACGGAAAGAGACATTTCCAGCCATCTTGCTTGTCTGTGCAGGGGTTCACTGAACTGTGCAACATAGCACCAGACCCATGTATCATTTAATGTGCTAATTTCTTCTTTCTTCTTCTTCTTCCCTTTTTTTTTTTTTTTTGACTTAAGGAGTTCTTAATTTTGTTGACAAGTATATTAAAATTAAAAGTGGAAACAGTTAAAAGAGAGCCTAAAATGTAAACTCAATACCCACCAGTTACTTCCTTCTTTGATATTTAGAGCTATGGAGAGATCTGCTTAGTTTTGAAAAGCCTCTGACAAATGAGAATAGTCAGAATAAGTTTTCTATTTGGTCTGAACTGCACGTAACATCACAATTATTTTTTTTCTCCTTCACAAGCTGAAACATATGCCATATGCTTGCCCAAATGCTTCCCCTTCTTGCACTGCGAGATGGATCTGAAACTTTTGTTACATTCTTTTCCTAGACAAATATTTTTTTCCTTCTCCCCTACAGCCACTCCCTCCCACCCAAGGCAGTTTGCATCCAGAGAAAAGTGATGCTTCCCCCGTAGCCCCGCTGCAGCACGGCCATTAGCACAGCCGGCGTGTGCTTGCTCGGTAGCAAAAGGTCATTCAAACACTTTTTTGGTATTCTTTGGCTCTCCGTTGGAAGCTTCTCCTAAGAATAACCCATTTTACATTTTTGTGATTACTTTGGAGAAAAATTGTGCAATAATACCAGAATGGAAATGGGGGGGAAACAACATTCCAAGTAATTTGATCGCACTCCTGTAGTATTTGCTTTGGTACTTTCGTATCATTAGCTATGCAGTTGCTTAAGGAGCAGCTGCACAGTCTGGTAAATTAATATATGTTGTAGTCAAAAGTTTAGACAGAAGGAAAAGTTAACTTAGTTTGTACAAACACAGATCCTGATCTCACTAACTGGTGTTCTAATTGAAGATTGAGGAATTTTTAGCTCTTTTCACGTGTAAATTAGTCCTGTCTCTCAGTAATGGTGGAGTTTTACAAAATATATATATATATATATATCTAATGGCATAGCATGTCTCATTAACTCTACTTATATTTTTTGTTTTCTGAGCTTTTAGGCATTGTGAGAAATATATGAGAGATTTGCAAGGAGGGGTCAGATTATCAAATGCGTGGATTCCAGCAAGCAGAGTACCCTGCCTCAGAAATGCAAATTAATAGGAGAGCTGCTTTCTGCATATACTTTGAGGAGCACAAAATAAGTGGTAACTGGTCGAGGTATTTGTCGTCTTAATAAACTGACAAAATGAAAGAATAAACACGAATCTTATCAGTCTGCATTTTTGGGGGGAACGAAAGTGTTTGAAGAAAAATCATAAAGGAATCCATGGTAGCTCAAGGAGGTTAAACTCAACAGTTGTTTCCTTTGAAGTGTATGACCACGAGGTTAATTGCCAAAACTGCTTGTGGAAAAGGTGGTAACAATTTAACAAGACTGTACAACTGCAGGACTCAGATGAATATCAGGTGTTTGCAGATGGGTGTTGGGGGGTTTGGGGGGTTTTTTTGTTTTGTTTCTTTTTTTTTTTTTTTGCCTAACAGGAAAAGGAGAAAAAAAAACCCAGAATGAGAACCAGGGGACAGAGCGGGAGAAGAAAAGCCCGACTAAACAGCCAATAATTCCTTGTTTGCTTTGCCAATGAGGCTGTAATTGGCCGGGAGGTTAATCGCAGCCTGTGGATTGGCGGGCGGCAGCGCTTGCTCTACGCTCGCTCCATGCTGTTAGACAGGAGACGGCAATTATTAGAGCTTTCACGTCTCTTCTTTAGGCTCACGACGACTCTGATTTATTAATCCCAGTAAGACTGCTGCGAGGAGTTTACAGTTCAAGGCACGGGTTTTGTGTTTCTGCTGCTTGCAGTCAAGTTTATTCCAGAATGTATCTTTCCTGCTCTCGATCAGTAGGTTCATTTGTCCCTTTCTGAAACTGCCATGCTTCTAAATCTTCCTTAATTTAGTGGGAACAAAGTCTTTAAACACGGAATTCCCTGAAGCCTTCCAGAAACCCAATTAGGTCAATGCAATATAATTGGAAAGCTGAAATCCCTTATCATTAGTTACACTGGGTAAACAGAGATGCAAAAGAGTGATATAAACAGAAGTAGAAGAAATTCTAATCTTGCTTTTCACTTCTTGAGGGAGACCCTTTATAATTTTAACAATATCATCAGAGTATTTTAATTTTGTCATTCCTTCTCAGAATTCAGCAGTGGGGTTTTTTCCGCTGTTATATTTTATATCTGTAGCAATTTGTGGAACTTGGAAAATGTGTACAAAGTACAGCTTTTTCAAGCTTTCTTCCTGTAGATAATGTTGGCAATGCCTGAAAACAATGGAATGAGAAAGAATCTTTAAATCGTTAACTAAACTCTTTTGAACCTCAAAGAAACTTTTTTTATGACAGAGAGCTTGCTCGCCAGTCACTAATCCCTATTTACATAGATTTCTCCCTGTCAGATATCCTTAATGAACTGCAAGTTTTATTAACAGCAACTCAAATAATATTTTTATGGCTCGGTGTTTAACTGAGTGACCGGCAAAACTTTGACACCTTTCTACTACAACATAATTTACTTGCTCAACTGTAAAGCCAAAGCAGCAGCCTGAATCCTAGATTTAATGCATACTGTAATTTTTCATGCCTTGTTTTGCTGTTTTCATATTGTGTATAAAAAGCAAAACTTCTTCTGGGAAGAATCCTCCCTTTGCAGCAAACAGAACTCTGCGCTCCAGCTGGAGCATCTCGGTATGTTGCTGGCCACCATTCACAGCAGTCAGGAAATGTTGTGTGCTAATGTATATGATGTAATTCAAAAGATCACATCTCTTTGGTCTGGTAAAGAATCATGAATTTGGATCGTGATGGAATCACCCAAATAATGACACTCTGAAGTACATTATTTAACCTATCGCGTACTTTTTGTAAACAGAATTCATTCAATCGCAAAGGCATCTACAGGAAGTGATTTCAACCAAAGGGCAAGGTATTTACAGACCTCTAGTTTCATCCTTTCCTATGAGATCTGACCAAGCAAAAGAACTAAATTGGGTTAGAAACAACTATAGGTGTCAAACGCCTATAAATCTACTGTAGGGTCTTGTCTGTCGTAAGCCATTTACATTTTTACGATTCGATTATGGCCCTTACGTTGTTCCTATGCCGGCGATGTTTTACAGGTGGCAGAAACCCTGCTTCCAACCCTCCAGAAGGCACCTGCCACTCTCACTTTTTGATTGAACAGATCCAGCATTTATCTAACGCCATTGCTATAAAGCGTAATTCACATTTCTGGGAGGGGCAAAAGAACTCAGTTTACAAGTGTGATACCTCTCCAAAATTGATTTAGACTGTGCTCGTGAAGACAATGGCATGTCGAAAATATAAGTTGCTTAATATAGACCATCCTTTCTTATTTTTCAATCTAACATGGTCTCTAATGATATCCAGTGGGTTGGTGTGACTCAGCAGAGAGAAAAGCTTTGCCTTATTGGGATGCCAAGCAAGTCTCAGCTAGAGCGAAGAGAAGTTAACACTCATTCAGTTTTAAATGTTAAGAATATTTCTTCTTCATTATAAGAGCACGTACTCAGTGAAACACATGGGGGAAGATATTCTTCCACATCGTTCCTCTTTATAAAGAAAAAAAAAAGGGGAGGGGGAGAGGGGGGAGAAAAAAAGCATTGCAATCTGCATATGCAAATCCTGCCATGTTCCTCCTAGACAGGAGGAAACTCTAACTCTCAATAGATATTTATTTTCTAAATTGGCGACAGACATGCAAGCGAGAACGTTCAAATGACTTCAGCTCTCTTTCTGCCTTCATTATGTCAGGCTAGCAGATCACATATGGCATTATGGAAATCAGTAAATGAAAACCATATTGATCAACATTGAGAACAAATGTAAAAAAGCTGGACTAAAGGAGGAGAGGTGGAGAAGTATGCTCCACTGTTCAACCTGATAGGCCCTCGTTAAGGCCTTTAATCATTTATTAATGTAAACTCCCTCCTTCCCTTTCCACTCAAATTACCTCAGCCATAGAGCATCCTGCTCCATTTATCTTTTAATGTTTCCTTTATTTAATTTATTTTTAAGCTATACATTATACTTTTATTACAAAATCAAGTTTTTTTTCTTTTCTAGAGGACAGTATTGAGCAACCAGATTTGATATAAATGTCCCAGCAAGCTTGCTGGAGCATTAAGGGGAGGAACGAGCAAGGTTTGCTTTTTGTTGGATGGCAGATTTGGCGTGCTGGAGGACTCGCAGTGAAAAGGAGTGTGTATTACAGAGCCTCCCCCACTTCACGCTGTTTGTAATTAAGGTTGTGTCAGCATTTCCATCATAAACCCTTGTTTACAGGGTTTATAATTCAGCTGTGAAAATTTGCTCCAGGCCGGATTTGACATACAAGGGTTCAACCTCACAGTAAAGGAGACTTCTACCCCGCCTCCCCCTCCCAAATCTAAAAGCTACTCAGTCCCGAAAATACAAAAAGAAGAAAAGGCGTAGTGATGGTTTTTTGGGGGACAACTGAAGAAAACTACTAGTAACAAAAAAAGCATTGGGCCGGTGTCCTACTTCAACAACTCTTAAAAATCACGGTGAGACCCATACAGGGCTGTGCTGGGTGCCAGTTCTAGCAGAAGCAAGCTTTTTTGGTCAGGCGGTTAGGACTCTGACTTGCAGTCATTCATCAGAGTCTTGAGTGATGGACATCTCAATCCCAACAGCCGTTTGCTTGAATCCTCTGTCATTCTCTCACAGTTCAGATAGAAATTTCCATGACAATAATTAAGGGGTTCTGCTTTGAAATTTGTACCATTTTATGCTTCTGACAAAGCTCTTACTGGCCCACGGGGTATTTCCCAGTACCCTCTCTGCTGTGTAAAGTAGGCTGTTCTTAGACATAATAATATACTTTTTACTTGGAATCCACATCTTTCCCACAGCAGAAATATTTTCACTGGCATTTTTTAATCCATTTGGTTTAAAAAAAAAAAAAAAGTCTGATTTGCGTGTGTGTGTGTTTCTGGAGCAGTTAGGTGTCTGTTGCATGTTCGTTTAAAAATAACTAATAAAAAGCATGAAGAACAGCCAGAATGGTCTCCCCTTACCCAACATGGATCAAGAGGCTGGGAGTAAGCATGGAGCTGCACTAGTTAGGCGTCTTGTTCTGCTTGGGGCTCCGGCAGCGCCGCGCGCCTCACGGGCTGCAGGATCAAGGCGCAGTGGGCATGCCACTCCAGCAAAAGCCCGTCAGCCTGGGCTGTGAATTTCTGGGCTGCTGTCAGTTTTAGTTAAATCCTGATCATTTTAACGTTTTTATATTCTCTGTGATAATGGGCTTCAAGTCTCAGTCATGTAGATGGCTCCTGATTGATATGGAATGATACTGGCGTCGCGCACTGCAGTACGTACGTCTAATTTATTTTAAGTGGTATTCCAGATTTTGGGGGGGGGACAATTCCCAAGGGGCAGCAAAGATACATACAGTGATGTATCTATAAAATATGTGTGTAAAATGTATTCCGTCCTTCCTCTTTCTTGCACACTCACCCGCTTCCAACTTCTTTTCCTCTTTGACTCGCATTACAGTTCTACTTTCCTTTCTCTGCTCTCAACATCAAACAGTATATAAATTACAGCAAGAGTGCTGTCTGTGGCAGACATACAGTCCTTGTTTGTGGCAGAAGAGCAGAGCATTAAACAGTGAGTGGACTATGCAGAGAGCTCTCTCTCTCTCTCCCTGTTCCCAGTGGGAGTGTTGTTTATAGAGCATTATAATTTATAACTGAAGAGAGTGGATTTAATTTCAGTGGAGGGGGCTCGCCAGCAGGGCGCCAGCCTGCAATCATATGAATCAGCAAGCTGCAAACTCTATTGAATGGAAAGTATTATCGCTGGCCACAAACGGACACTGTTTCTCCTTAAACAACTCCCTCGGTGCAGGAAGACGTTGTCTTCATTCATCTATTTTACATATCTACTCCTGTTTTAATTTTGCTGTTTCCTAAAAGTCTTTTCTTTTTAGAGTGCATCTTTTCTTTTGCTGCCTTCCTTCCTGATCTAACATTGGAAAGTGATTATTGTGTGTATGTTGCTGATTTTGTAGCTCTTAAACTTGCCTTTTCTTTTTGGGGTGTGTGTTTCGTTTTTAGTTTTGAAAATGCCGTTTTCTTCTGATCCCGTGTACGGGCAACTTTTATGGAATCCAAAGTTAAACATGCAAACAAGAGGATGATAATCCATTAGCATTAATATTGTAAAATGGTAGTCAGATTCAATCAGAGGAAGTTTTATTTAATCATGGGTGTTTTGTGTGTTTCCCCAGCGTTTCTCCTGCACAAATGGAAAATCTTTTTTCCCCCTCTTTAGTCTTTGAAAAGTTTTTAGCATTTTGTCCTTTGAAATAGGACTATCAAATCCATAATGAAGTCTGATGACTTTCTGAAATACTTTCAAGCATATTTGCTTTGCTTATATTTTGTATCAGTTGTTTTTGCGGTGTTCAAGAGAGGGCTAACTTTTGTGCAGTGCTTGGGCTGATGTTTCCTGTAAGGGTTTTATGCAGCTCTTGTAATTTATTAGGCATTTGCAAGCAAAGCAGTAACACAATGCATTAACAGCCTATGGCAAATAGGAGTTTTACGTGAGTTACTTATATTTTTTGCCCCTTCTTTTTATAAAATAATAGCTAAGCTTTAAACAAACAAACAAACAAAAAGCAGCAGCGGGTTATACGGCAGATTGGATGGTATTACGGACTTGTTAGCTGGGTTCCTGGGGGTTAATTGTAGCAGCAGAATACCCGATAGCTGCCGCCTGTCTCCCCTTCAGAGCGAAGTTTCTGTTGAAGTTTGGGCCTTTGTAAGAAATAGGACCTTTTCCTTTCGCTCCTAAGCTCCAGGCACCACACAGATGTGGCTGCAAGTGCCGTGTCAGGCCGGGCTTGCCCAGGCTCCACCCTGCACGCCTGCCCGGCGAGGGGAAGGTGTGCTCCAAGGGCATCTCCCAGCAGAGCCGCGGAAACTTCGCTCCCGCTTTTCAAAGGAGGATTTCGCTATGTAGGAGGGAATGCCGCTTTAGGGGAGTGTATGTTAATTATACAGCTCATGTCCCACACAGCTGGATAGGAGGATGGCCTTTCTTTTCCCTGCCCTACATACTGATCTTCAGACCTGACTAAGGAGCTTTGTGTGTCTAGTGATGATTGAACAGTGGGTGCTAACCCTCCCCCCCGCCCTGCTCCGCACCGGAGCAAAATCTGTGCCATGGCACTCATTTGTGCAGATTCAGGAGCGCGATCGGGCAGGCTAAATGGTAATTGGCCTAATTCTGCGCTCCTTTCGCAGGGAAATCCAGAGCCTTGGGATGGCAGGCCTGCCTCTGTGCAGGCGTGCAAGGCAGCTCCTAGAGGCGTTTCACAGACCTCCAAAAAATACCACTCCTGTATTACACTTCGCAGTTTTAAGCATTGACAAATAGCAGCTTATCTAATGTATTTAAAATAATTGTGCCTTTTTTGTTGTTTACGTTCTGTAATTTTGCCTCACTAAACAAGTTGTGCAGCTCCACGGCCTGTCTGATGTTAGTACCTAATCGAAGTTGTGCCTTTTGTTCAGCATGTATAGAAGTAGCATCAGTCTCTGTTTGCTTTGCATTGCATTTATGAGCATAATAAAGTTATTGCCCTCGTTTTCACAGAGAGATTGTCCTGCATTAGCAAAAAAAGCCACATAAATTATTTGCAAATGAGTGGCTTGTTTTTGCTTATTGATTTCCCAGAAGTGGCAAAATGCTTTAGCTTATGTTCACGACTATTTATAAAATGTAAAATGTATTTTTCTCTCTGCCTCTTGGCACAGAGAGTAAAGTTTGTTAAAGGATTAAAGACTACATCCTACTCTTCCTCCCTTAACCATTATACAGGCGTTTAAACAGTCTTCTTGACTATATTTTCTACGCTTAACTTTATACTGAATTCAAAAAGTACATGGAATAATTGTAGCTCTTTACTCCATATCACCATATACGGCTCTTTTGGTCCCCTTGGGGGGGGGGGGAAATGCAGTAAAATCCAAACCTGTAGGTAGACTGGAAAGATATAGGTTTGTAGCTTCCAGTTTCACCTCATTACCTCTTTTGGATGTATAAAAACTGTTTTGCGCTAGAGAATGATTGTATTTTACACTGTTTAAGTCTGACTTGGAGCTAGTAAGCATTTTGGGCACACAGAGTAAACTAGTCAGTGTTTAACTTTTGACTTGAAAAAGCCAAGATGATTCACAGTGTTAACATTTTAATTTCTTGTTCGTTCTAAATGCAATGGGAGTGAATTAGATTTGACATTTTAAATCATTAAGGATTTAAGTTATATCCCTCCTTTCTGTATAATTTTTTCAGCGCTTCTTCTGAGAAAACTTAAAATGCTGGAATACTGTGGTTAGCTTATCGTAAAAATATTTTTCATTCTGGTCGGGGAATGGGATAGTCTGTATCTAAAGCTTTCTTTTTCTCTAGAGTAATGTGTCTGCAACAAATGTGAGCAAAAACGGCTACGCATTTAAAATTAACGAGAGGAACGTCACCTGAAGTATAGTTAGATGAAATTGTAGCGTTTTGTGTGCAGCAAACCAATCTCTTAAGGAATGCTAACTTAGGGAGGTCTGGCTGGTTTTATATAGTTCAAAATTACTTGATCAAAGAATTTTAAGAAATAAAATGCAGAACTAATCTTTATTGAAAATATACTTTTATTTTACTAGGTGACTTACTACTGTATAACACTGCTTATTTTCGGTTACATGTGCTTCTGCTGTAGGTCTCGCTATAATAAAGACATTTTTGGGTTTGCTTTGATGAAACTTCACAAGAGCCGTCTGTAGGGTAGAAATACAATTTCCCCTCTGCTTTAATTGTGCTCTGTCGTGTATTTGGCTCAGTTAACCGAATCAAGGGAACTGCATTCGGGTGATCTGAGTGGATCTTATCAGCAGTGGACTCTGGGTCATATTTTTAACTCTATGCCCATTTGAGAATTAAAATTTGCTGTGCAGTTTTTTTTCTCCCTATCGGCACATAAAGCGAGCCAAGTGCGGTTTGGGGGAAAGCAGTTGCATGGCTATCCCCCCATTTATGTGCCTCAAAAAAGGTCACGTCCTTATCAGTGATTGTAATTGATAACAATGTGGTGGTTTCAGTCAAATCTGTGACCTTGGTACCACAGCGGGGCCCCTGCGCTGGTCGCTGCTTTCCTCACTTACTTCTGCTTTGATGTGATCCGGCAGCTGATAGAGATGCACGCAGGTCAGAGAGAGGCAGCTGGCTGGCAGCGCCAGATTAAAATATTTCTGACCCACAAAAGTAACCAAATGCTCATATTTCTTCATTTAGCATAATTAATACCTTGTATTTCCATTTACTTTGATAAACTGAGCGTTTTCCCCCTCTTTCTTTATTATTTTATTCCCTGTAGCTTTCAGTAATGATTGCAGATCTGTAGTTAAAATGTTTTACGGACTCTGAAGAACAACATGTTTTGAAAAAGCTAAGATCAAAAGTCTCAATTAGGTCACAGCCTAGCAGGAAGCTTATAACCACATTAAAATGAGAAAGTTATTTCATTTTTAGTATACTATATTTTCAGTAGCCAGCGTAGTAAGCTAAAGGCAAAAAGATCTCTGGGTCTCTCACCGAGGAAATCCTCTTGCTCTATGAATTTGTAATTAGGGAAGATACGTACAGTAAGTAAAAGTGTTCAATGTGCTTTAATGTATATCCTTTTTGAGAAGAACGTACTGAAATGGCATCTAGAGGAACTGATGAAACTTTTTCTTTTTGTCATAAATGTTCACTGTGAATTATTATTGTCACCATGTAAAATCACTATATAAAAAGTAGTTACGGAGCGACTGCCTGGGTCTCCACGTATTAGCTCAGAGGATCAGCATAAAAGATCTCTGACGAATAGCGAACCTGAGAGTATCCACGCAGGACTCAAACGTCAGCTGATGTCTTTATTTAAAAAATAATAACCAAAAAAAAAAAAAAA
>VZTV01079397.1:169-22836 GCA_013400875.1 Anhinga rufa
AAAAAAAAAAAAAAAAAAAAGAGTAGTCATACCCCATCTCTGAGGTCAACCAGTACATCCCATTATTTATAGCTAGTCCCAAAGGAAAATGGCAGTATATGCCTTTTTTTGGTGTTAAACTGGAGCTCCTTGTCAGCTGGTACATCCAAAGTCAGCCCTAGGGCAAGTATCACTTAAGCTTTGATTTGATATCAAAAAGTGTGTGGCAGCAATGCAGGCTGAAGATATCTCCTCCCACCACAATAACTGCCCACAGCACCTTAGATAAGCCAGTACAGCTGTCCATGTGGTAGGATGGTGTAGCATTTCAAGCATATAACCCTGCAAAATATTATACATATTTTACAAATTTGTGTACGTGTGCGTGTGGGAGTTGCAGACATGCACATTCACAGGCAATAAAGCAGATCAGTTCCTTGACCCAGACCAAGTGCAACCACATAACCAGCCATTTCCAGCATGACCAGGAAGTTAATGTGCAGTTTCGCACCACAAGGACAAGCCATCAGCAGGTGGAACAGTGGCCGTACCCTCCCCACAGGAATTGCCACCAATTTGGAACATCAAACCACAGCTCTGGACATCATCTCCTAACCATCTACCTGCATGGTGCCCAGAAAGCAGTCAGTGTTGGGGTGTTTTATTACCCCTTCATCAATAGAATAACTGTAAGTGCACCTGCAAAGGAGATCTATTTTAGAGTTCAAGCACACTAATTTTTACACTCTCTTCTCACTTTGCACGTGTGCAAGCCTAAGAACTGAACTCTGAAATAGCCATTCAAAGGCAAAGGCTAAAACATATTTAACAAAAAAAATAACCAGGAAAAATGCCAGTGGCAAGAGTCACCAAACCACCCAGCACAGCTATGCTCTTTCAGCACTTTTTTTCTGGGGGGTTGGGAAGAATCTTGGAACACAGCAACAGTACTATATAGTGATTCCCAGAAGCATGCATATTTCAGGGTTGTGTGGAAAGGAAGAAGAGGTAACAATTCTTATTTATGGACACAAAGCTGGCATACCATTTAGGACTCAAGGAAATATATCTAAGATGGTACTCTGTTACTGATAGTGCTCTTACAACCCTTCTTCCATCAAATATATGTCCCCTTATGATTGTACAGTTTATGGTGAAGGAAACAATAAAAGCAATTACCAAACTAAACATTCAATATCTATCACCCCATGAGAAAAATCATCATAAATACCATCTCTTCAAAATAGACACTTACCTGGAAAAGTTCTTTAAATGAAGGATGTACCGTGGGGTTTGGAACAAAAGGCAAAGCATAGAAGGGAAGAAACTCTGTATTCTGGCTCAATGCAGCTCCTTTTGTTTCCAGGTATGCTTTAAAATGAGAAATCCTTTCCTCAAGTTCAGCTTTGTCCTAGGAAATAAAGCAGTATATTTATTTAGAAAACTACCACTCTGAATGCACTGTAAAGCTGGCAAATATAAGCAGAGACCTAAACCCATTAATAGCAAGTTTGAAATTCCAGAATATTTTTTATCTAAAAAGCAACATTTATCTAACTAGAGAGCATTATATCTCTTTTTCACCACTCAAAAAAGAAAATTTAAACTGATGTTGTTATTTGTGTCATCCAGGTCCAAGAAGAGAAGAGAGGGATAATTGCATTTTGAATGTAAATTATTCCTGCCCACTTCAGGCTAGATTTCTAGAGCTGAGTGCCATTTCCATGCTCAGGGCAGAGAGGAAACACCTATTTTAGACATGCTTTATTTCAGTGATAAGTGCAGAACTGTACAATCCACTGACACAGCACCAGGAAGGGGACCTGGCACATGGAAGAGATCAAAAGCTCCTTAGAGGCTAGAAAACCCACAGAGGGCATCCAAACACTCCCGTAGCAGCTGACAGGTGTAAGGCAGGGGCTGTCGAGCCCTGGCTGATCTGGCTGACTCCAGGCTACTGAAATGTCTCTTCATCATAAAAGTCCCATGGAACAGAGATTTTATTTTATGAAAGCTTGGAATTATAGTTTTTAATATGATATACTGAGCTGGTCAAGATTCAGCTTCCCCATTTTATCAGAAATGGTTATATTTCAACACATAGCTTCAGTCCAAACTTGAAGCAAAATATGTGTTTTAAGAATCTCCTATGGACTACACTTAGAGGTGTGAAAGTATCAGCATGCTGGTATTTTTCAGGTTAAAATGCTTTAGCAGCTCCAAGATAAGGACATCTCCAAATTCCACCTCTGTACTTCACAATACAAGGGATCTGGTTCAACTAAAATGCAGACTGCAGCCCAAAAACCAGATACATATTCTAGGAATTCTTACTAAATATTGAATTCTCATCAAATACATTAAATAAATGACCAATAAATGAAGTAAAAAAAAAGGCAATTTGAAGTCTGAACTGTCAACTAAACTTACAGGCTTTCCCACAGAGTGTTTTAAGAGGTAGGTGGCAAAGTGGATGTGAAGATAGAACTCCAGCTTCTGAGCAACTGGTTCATTGTCTCGGACTGAAGACGAAATATGCTCCTCCCAGAGTTGGAAGAAAACTTTCTGCTCACCATTTTCAAATGCTGTAAGCAGATCTTTCTGCAAAGGGGAAAAGCATTCAGTGAAAAACCAAGCACAGAAGAGCTACATTTTTTCAACAGTAGGTTACACAAGAATGGTTACACACAAGGATGAACAATTCAAGTGCCATCTGAACACTTTGAAAGGTTTAATCCAAAATCTCTCACCATTCAATGGCCACCTAAATATTATTTCTCTGCCTATCATAAATATCTTTGAGAACCTGAATTAACCATCAATACAAGAAGTAAAGCCCAAATTTTCAAGCATGTCAATCTCAGGCTGCACCTTTACCATAAGGGAAAAATACATGCCTACAGTTTGTGAAAATCAGCCTTATCAAAGTATGGCAAGCTAAAAACCTAAAATAGTGTGAACCAAAACTACTGCCTCAGGTTCAAAAGCATTGGAGTTCTGCAAAAAAACCCAGACTTGAAGGTTCATGCACTGCTAGCAGAGCACTTCAAGTAATCAAGAATCTGTTCAGACAGTTCACATAATCTCACTGCTGCAATATTCACATGGTGGTTAGTGGCCTTTAACTGTTTTTAGTATTACTTTAAGTAAGTGTAAATGATGCATTACCTGAACAGGCAAAGCTTTTGAATCTCTTGAGGAAACACCTGCTGGTTTAGGTAGTGGCTTCCCTTTTATTTTACATTCCTTTGTAAATACTTTTACTGTTTCTTCAAATTCAGCAAAATCCAAATACTGCAAGACAAAACCATACAGGAACAATATTTTTTTAGATTATTAATGCTTCAGTGAGTGAGCCATGAATGGTCAAAATCCTTTAAAGCTTCTCTGTAGCGAGGTCCATAAATGCCAAAGACTGCACAGCAACAAATACGTGGTACCTCGTGTGGTAGGGAAATGCAGTCTCTCAACTAAATTTGCTCCTGCATCCCAGAGAATTGTACTGACAACCAAGCACATCCTCTCTGAAAGAATGATGCCCTGCAATTTAGCCAGTAATTTCATTCAACCAAAGAAGAAAAAGATCTGAAATCTATTAATGCTGTACCTCAGTAGAAGAAACAAGTAAATAGCTTCCTTGCAAATAATGTTCTCAGAGGGCAGAATTCTTAAGTGTGACTCATGTCCACAGCAGCAGTCAGACAGCTTGAATTCTAAGCCAGGTCACTCATCTGATGCTGTGCAAGCCAAATTAACAAGCAACTAATCAAGCGCTATTCTTCCGAGAAAGAGATAAACAGCCCTGCCTCTTCCTCTGACAATGTACAGTCACTACATTACACACAACTTCCCCCACCTTTCCCCATCTCAGGAGCCATAGTTATTGGTTGCTGAGGCAAGACATCACATTTCATTTTGCAAACTTGATCTGAATGCCCAACATTGCCACAGATAACAGGAATCATTTACTTTCTTCACTGTTAGAATAAACAGTCATATAGTAGTGATTAAGCACTTAAACCCCCTTTTAGATCTGTTTTGTGATCCAGAAAAAGATTTAAGTTGTGTATGATCTTGCTATTTGGTAGACTCTTTAGGCAGGAAGTAACTGTCCAGGCTTTCAACAGACAGCCTGGTGAAAGCTGGGCACAGTGACAGCTGACTGCCACTCCTGATTGCCCCTCCGCAGCACCAGCATCCATGGATCCCTACAACAGGTTGGGTCACACAAACACACAAGGCAGTGGGGTTACGTTGTTGGTTTGGTGTTCACTTAGGGCCCTAAACTAGGCTACCAACACAGTGTGGATCACAGGAACGAGGCAATAACGAGCAGCAGAGATCACAGTTTGTGTTCTTGTTGCAAGTCATAAATATCCCATTTTAGCCAATTTATCCAGAAGGCTGAAGCACAGACTACCAGAGAGGCACCCGCCCTTGAAAGGTTGTCTCTCACTGTCCTTTTCACAGGACAGTTTCACGCTTCAGAATATCTTCCGATTACCTCTTATGGGCAATAAGGGTAGAGGAGTGCCTAGCTGGAAAATCCTGCTTAGGCATTAAACCATGCAGATCAGGACTTCAGCCTGGGCTTTGTCAGGTCTAGGGTGTTTATATGCCTCTGTGATTTTATATGCATATGGAATGCGGTGGTGGCTAAGCAATGTTTTAAAGATCTCACCATTATCACAGGTTGGACCTGAGCTCCAAAGATGTCCGTGGATCTAATCAATTTAACTGTTCCTTTAATGAAAGCCTCATTTGCAATGAGCAACAGATAATTCTAAACTGATTTGATGTTTGACTGCTGGCATTTAATGGACATTGAGCCCTTTGAACCTACAGAGCATGACTGGAGTCAATATGATTTCTGAGCTTAGCTAACACTTGGCCACTTAAATAACTCCAGATCTGAGACCACTGTTACAACGCCTGGCTCTGAATACAAGCATTGTGAAATTTTGCCTCGCTTATTTCAACCAAAAGAAAGAAAAGAAAAAAAAAGGGAGAAAACCAACCTCTCTCACTAGTCCGAGTAACTCGGCTTCATAAGCTAGAACGTCGCCCATCGCTAAGCGTCACCGCTGCGGCTCATCCTCGATAAAGCTAGACAGTTGCACAGAAGGGGGGCGTGAGCAGTCGGCACAGCGATCGCACGGCCCCGCCCCGCCCGTTAGCCGCCTCATCTCCCCGCGAGCCACCGCGAGGCGCCCCCACAGACGTTCCCAGGCCGCTCCTCGCCGNGGAGGGGCGGTTCTCACCGTGCCGGCGCGCAGCGCCCCCTGGTGCGCGGGAGGTGAGCTGCAGCTTCCCGCCCGTTCCCGCGCTCTGACGTAACTTGAAGAGAGTTTGGGGTTAAGATAATTTTCCAAAATAATCTACTGCCTTAACATATGTTTTTGTACCCCTTTGCCATCCTGGGCAAGCCAGAAGTCTTCTAAAAGCGCGCCACGCTGTGTGCTTGTCTGTAGGCCTGTAGCTTTCAGCTGCATAATTACATGATTCCAGCAGTATTTGCCCCTGCCACGCTTGCCACTGAGCGCTGCGCTCTCTGAGGGGATGGGAACATCAGGAGTAATTCCCACCCTGGTTAAAACAGCCCGTGGCCACGGCCACCCGCTCCGCTTACCTCGCAGCTCGGAGGGCTCGCTCGAGAAAGGTGCCGGGCAAAAAAGGCAGAGCCTTGGCGAGAGCGAGCACTGCACGGCGAACTTGCATCGCAGCCCCAACACAGGCGGCGTGAGGGACGCCAAGACCGGCCCCGCGGGTCACACACGCACAGCTCCAGCAGGCACGCACCTGACATGTTGTCACCTCAGGGAAGCCTGTCCAAAACAAACAGGAGGATTGGCCAAGTCCCTTAACGAGGATTTGTCCCATTTTTAATTAACAGTGGTGTTAATGAACCTCTTGCCATTAACGCCAAGTTTCTAGCAAGCATTTGCTAGACACCGCAAAACGACGTTGTGTCACCAGTGATACTCTGCCCCGGGGTTTTGGTCTCACCCCGTGCTGACAGAAGGGCTTAAGAGAATCTTAGTGGATAAGATGTTGCTTAAGATATACAGCTTAGCAGAAGCAGGAAATCTCGTGGTTCCTCAAAAAAATAACATTTTTTGGTAAAAATTAACAACTGGTCTCAAGAACTAGTTGAAACCAACCCTGAGGTCTGGATAAGAGACAAGGAACAACTGAGTTTGTGTAAGAACAAGAGATTACTAGCGGTGATGAGGAAGAGTCATCAGCCTTCATCCCCCACGACCCCCCGCGACCACCATCAGAAAGCACTGCACAAGCGCAGTTGGGAAGGACTTATGAAAATGACCTCTTGGAGCTAATTTTAATACAAAGCGGGGACAGGTCATGCATATGTATATGTGTGTTAGGAAACCTTATGTATACATAACACTTGACTGTATAAATTTGAAGCAAGTTGCCACGCCAGGTGTGCACGACTTTGGTGGGACTACCCCCCGTGCACCCAGCACTGAATAAATGCACCTACTTTACAATCTTATAGATTGTACAGTCCACTTTCCACACGTCAGTGCAGCCTTGTTTTCCAACCATGAACACCTAAGACCATCCATGTCCTCTGCACATCCCACAACCAGACACAGCATGGCACCATCTTTCTTCCTTTAAAAGGCTCCTAAAGTGGGCAGCCAAAACTGAACATAGAGCTCTGCAACTGCCCCACACACATGGATTTTGACCCTTAATGACCTCAGAAAATGCAAAAGCTAATCTCACCAGCCAGCCAGCTCAGAGGCACTGCTCTCCACCAAGACCATTTCCAGTCAAACCGTAATTTTCCAACACCAGTGTGGGTGAATGCAGTTCAGGGTACAGCCTTCCCTTGGCTCGTGATCTAAGGGTATTCTTCTCCTTACGCAATTTAAAAAAAAAAAAAAAGGAACAGGAAAAAATAAATCACCCTTGAACATTCTTGCCAGATCTAAAATTATCAGCTTGATAGGTGAAATGTTTGGAAAGAATGAGGTGATGGGAAACAGAGTTATGACAGATGGTGAGTAGTGCTCCATCCATAACCCATGGGAGTTATTTCACCAATTCTCCATGGCCAGCCAGTGGTGGGTTGGTATGTGTGAATAAAATACTGAGGCAGATTGCTGCTCTTTGGGAAAGGAAGGTGGTTATGAAGGGCAGAAGCAGCCTTGACAAATCTATGCCCCCTCCCATGCCTTGCTTCTTCAAATTATGGTTGTCCCAGTAATGGACAGAGCAATGGTTTGAGCCAGGGTTGTGCCAAACCACCCACTTTTTACGTACTTACGTTTCATGTGATGGAAGAAAACGTGCCAGGAAAAGGTCACTTCATCCATCACCTCTGTCTGTACCAGAGACCCTTGAAAACATCTCATTCCCAGCTCAGCATGCTTGGGAGTTAAAGAAATCCTGCTATGGAAGGAGCTTCTCCAGGAAATCAGGAGATACCTCACCAGTTTTCTTTAGGCTCCCTCCTTCCCCTGCACTCCCACCAAGCACATCACAACAGGTGAGGGCAGAGGGACAAAAGAGCAGATTCATGAAACCCTGGTGAGGACCCCACCACTCAGCGCATTGCAAAGAAGTCTGCAGGGCACTGCAGTTTGCATCACAGTGCCCTGCCATGTGTTGTTTGAAGAACAATACAAGCCCAGGACAGAGCCGGTGGGGTGAGGTGGTAGCTGTCAGTGTGTCCTGCTGCAAGCCAGAAGGACCCAGGTGGAGGAGGCTGGCTGCTTGTCCAGGGTTGTAGCAAGCAGAAAGGGAATGCATTGGCTGAATTTGGGCAGAAGAGCCCCAGGGCAAATAATCTAGCAATGCTAAAATCAGGCATGAGGTTTCCTGATGAAGGAATCGGACAGGACCGTGGGCAGCATTTGTTCTGGAAGGGAAGATGAGCATCCAACACCTTGTGGAACGCCTGCCTTTGCCACCTTCCCTTGAGATTGTGCATTGCAAGCCTCAGCTCCACTCATAGGAACATCCTCTCCTGCTCAAGCATTCTAGATGCTCTCTGCTTTGCCATATCCCTGGATTTATTTATGTCAAGAATTCCAGATGGTGCAAAAATATCTGGACCATGGCAAAAACACAGCAGTTCAAAGGACTGCTATGCTTCCAGGGTTTGCCACTGCATCACTGTTCAAAGATAAAGATAGGTACACCCCCTTCTACTTATTTTAAAAAACAGATGCTGTGCACTACAGAGAAATTTTTGTAGCCCCGTGGCTTCCTGGAGGATATTGACAGCCTGGAGTTTGGATCAAAGATATTCCTAGGAAACACACTCTAAGACTTAGAAAGCACTCAGCAGTGCCTAGAAAGCAGTCTGCGATTTCTAGAAAGCATTGGGGAATTGCTAGAAAGTACCGGGAAATTTCCTGGAAGTGCTCTGCAATCCCTAGAAAGCAGTTGGATATTTCTAGAAATGGCTCTGTCATTCCTAGAAAGCACCTGAAAATTCCTAGAGAGCACAGGGAAAGGCCTAGAAAGTGCTGGAAGAAAAGCATGTGAAAGCTGGCTGGAATTAATGAAGCATATCAAACTGTTCAGAAAGCGCTCTGGAATTCCAGTCCATAATTCCTACAAAGATCTCTGCATTTCCTAGAAAGAACAAGGACATTCCTGGGAAGCACAAAGAAATTCCCCAGAAGGTAAGGGAAAATTCCTAGAGTCCAGTCTGAATTCCAGTTGTGGAAAATTCCTAGAAAGCCCATCGAAATTTCTAGAAAGCACGTGAACATTTTTAGAGAGCCTAAGGGAATTCCTAGGAAGCGAGGGGAATTTTCTATTCTAACCGTTCCGTTGTGTTCAATTGTGTGACAATTAGCATTCAGACTGGCTTTGTAGTTCCTGTGTGTACTGGGAAGTGGTCAGGTAGGTACGTGATAGAGCTGGTAATTGGAATTTCTGGGTTTGATGATTTGTATACGAAATACTGAAGTTTTATGTATACAAACAAATATAACATTTATATACATGAAACTTCTACACTTAATAATACAAATAGTAGACATGCTCTACATACAGAGAGAGTATGTCTACAGCCAGAGGTTTCTTTTTTCTGTTGCATACACTTCTATGGAGATCTCACAATAGCAAACTAAATATTTATGTTGAGTTTTGCCATGCTAGAGTCTATCAGGCACTTAGTCCATCTCCAGCGGGAGGAAGGAATTGGCCCCTTGGCCGTTTATAGCCCACTTGCCGCTGCAGTGTGTGCAGACTTCTGGGCTCGTGCACTAGCTGATGGAAGGTGATGGGGCTGTGAACTCCTCCTGTTTGTCACCTGTCCCTCTAACTTTTTAAAGGAGTAAAAGACTCTCTTAGGGAGTGGCCCTAAGGTTTTGGAGCAGCTGTAGCTGCCCTCCTCCTTTGTAAAGGCAGCTGCTCTGTCCTCTGTGTTCCATCTCTTGTGCTTTGCTTTGGTGGTGATCAGGCACTGCCCCTGGTGAAAGAGAGAGGGGTTTTATGCTAATATGATGTGCATCCAGTTGGCTTTCTCCTCGGAGCAGCCAAACAGGACTGACATTGTGCTCTGGGCAGGATGGTGGGAAGGGCTGTGTGGGATCTGAGCTTTGCTTGATCATATTTTTTCTTCTTTTCTTCTTTTTCTCCTCTCATTCCTGCAGAAGCCCCCTTCCAGCAGGCGGGCAAGGCTGCTGTGCACAGGCTTTGCCATGCTCCAGGGGGCTTGGGCAGAGACACCTTTCCAGGGAGATGCTGACCCTCCCACTGGCCAGCACCTGGGGTAAGGTCAGGAAGATGCAAAGCTTGTGCCTCAAACCTGAAAAGCAGGACTCCACTGCCCTGTGTGTCCAAGGGAGGACATTCATCATTGCCTGGGGCATCACCTCAGCTCCATAGTTTAGGTTTTTTCTTGGGGCAGATGTCACCACCACTTCTGCCGGGGCTGAGCATTCCTGTGGCTGGGCCACTGACTCTGCCAGCTGCAGGTCCTGGACTGGATCATAACCTGTTGCTTGATTAAAAAACAGAAGGCTATTCTCTGTGCCCAAGTGGAAGATTTTTCAGGAAATGTCTTCTTGCAGTAGCCTTTCCAAGTGGTTGCATTAAAAATAAAAGCAAGCAGGCAAGAGAGGAACATTTTTCAAAGCTTAAACATCCTGTTATTTTCTGAGTCAAACTTCAGCTTTTAGTTGCCAAAAAAGATTTTGGTTTGGATTTTCAATGAATACTTTGAAGGAGCATTTAGGCAATAAATAAATAAGAAATCATTTAGGTTTTTAGTTGATGACACATTATTGTTGGTTGGGTTGGAGCATGGCCTGGCTCCTACTGGGACTGGCTGGAGGGCAGAGGGGTTTGCTTGGACCAACGTCCAGTGCTCAGGCAGGGCACTTGCTCAGCAATTCAGACGCTGCTCACAGACTGAATTACATGGCAATGCTTCCCCAGGGCCCTCTGCAAGGAAAACCAAGGCAATGGAATTGCAAAACCTCTCTGCTGTCCCCAGCATCAGGCTATCATAAAGCTGCTCTGTCTCCCTTGGATGGGGCTTGTCTAGCTGCTGCCGAGCCTCAAGTTCCACCTCTCCCCAGAAGGATTCAGTCAGCCCATACAGGGTATTTATATGCAGACCTTTCTTCAGTAATTTCCTGTAACCAAAGTCCCTGACCAGACAGGCACAATGGAGACTTTGATTTTGTGCCATGGGATGCATGCAGAAGTCGACAGGGTGAACTCAGCTCTCCTTGAGATCCAGAAGCCTCTTGGCCTGCTAAGCACAGAGCAAGGAGGGAGGAGGGACTGGCTGGTGGGTCCCCAAAAAGCTCCTTTCAGCTCCATTGCAAAATGGTGGAGAAGGCTCCCAGATACCTTGCAGCTCAGCGTGGAAGGAGCCAGAGCTTTCTTCTCCCAGAAGGATTTTACAGATGAGGACAGGACATTCCAGGGCTCAGCCTACTGCCCTGCAATGTCAGCCACCCATCCCTCAAGTGCCCACCTGGAGAGAAGACACTGCTTTCTCCAACCTCCGCAAAACCTTCTTGCTGCTGCCACCACCCTGGTGCAAGCTGGCCAAAGCCCAGCCCAGGTGGAGGAAGGAGGGAGTCCTCCAGCACTTTCTCTGCTCCCCATCCTGAGATCAGCCCATGGTACCCTTCCAGCTGTGGCAGAGATCACCCGTCAAGAGATTGCTACAGAGACAGAGCTGACAACCAGGAGAGACTGACTGCCTTTGCGGGGCTGGGGGTGCCTCCGTGGGGGTTAATGGCAGATCAGAGCCCCAGGCCCGAAGCGGGAGCCCAGCCAGGCTTTCTGGCATGTGCTTGTCTAAGACATGGGTCATTAAGCCCCCAACCAAGGTGAACACCAATGCGTGAGAGGGCTTGGCTTGCAGTAACAGCAAGGTTTTCCAGCCAAAAATGGCAGGGGGTTGGGAGGAGGGAAGAGCTAGAGATGTTCCATTAAAAAAAATAATACAGAGAAAATAGTCTGGGAAACTGGGTGCACAGAAACAGCAGGACAGAGAGTTTCGTCATCAGGAGAAACATCCCCAATCCCAGAAACAGCCCCCAGGGAGACTCACTGCCTTAATTGCATGGGCACAGCTTTGATGCTGCTGCCAACACAGACTGATGGTCATCTGTCCCATGCCACCGACACAGACCGATGGCCACCTGCCCAATCGGTTGGGGACAAACTGCAAAACCTCCAGGCCTGCAAGGGGGCAGGCAGCAGGTTTCATCTATGAATGAGCCCATGAACTCTGCTGTCCAATGCAGATGTTTCCAGCAAATTATTTTCAGCTGCTTCTTGTTCATCCCTGAACCCCAGATTTCATGCTTAAGCTAAAAATAAAAAAGATCTCTGTGTGAAGTTAAAGTAAACAGAGAATTTGCCCAGCCCTACAGGAGCTATCTCAACTTCTCCTCTGGAAGGACACGGTGGGGAAACAAAAAGTTAATCCATCTTGGTTCTCATTGACATGGAATAGAGAAAAACAATTAAATGGGAGAGCCAGCCTAAAGCTGAGAACAAAGACACTGCACCAATATTTCAGGTCTTTTTCCTTCACTCTGAAGGGGAAAAAATGACTCCATGCTTCATCCCTTGCAGGTTATCTTTGGAGGAACAATGTCCCCATAATTTCTGCTGACAATTAACCTCGCCTGTGCAGCAATTCTTCCCTGGGTCACCAGAGCAGCTATTTATACCCTTGGCCAGGGATGCTGTTGCTACCAAACGACTGCCCTTCCCCTTGGCCAGCCCTGCACCAAGGTGATGGGCAGCGAGCCCCAAGGTGTCCCCCTGCTCTGCTCGCCAGGACCCACTTCACCTGGATGCTTACGGTATAGACCCTCCACTGTCCGTTTTCTGCACATGCTTTGTGAACACAAAGAGAAAAACCCAGACATACATGTTGCTTAAACACACACACGCACACAGGTGTCAGACAGCAGGGTCCATGAGACCCCGTGCACAGGGTTGGGATGTCTGGGGTTGTGGTCTCCAGGACCTCTGATTAGCTGGTCTCCAAAGGACTTGGGCAGAAACAGGATTTGCCTCGAGCCACCTCTCTGCAATATGTGGGTAACGCCAGTTCCCCCATGCGCTGGAAGACACCGGTGCCTCACCTGAATCCCTGCACAGTGCTTCTTTGGAGCAAAAACCAGAGCTTTAGTTGTGCAGCCAATGCCAGGAACTGGTGTACAGACCTCAAAACAAAACTCTGGACCTGGGCTGCTGCCAGCTGGACTATTTGCCCACACAGAGCAGGATTTCAGAGGCCAAGTCAAGCCAGTCCTGAGCTGGAGCCCACCAGCAGGGGCTGGGACAGCTTCTCCTCCCAAGGCACAGAGCGTGGGCCAGCCCAGTCCCACCAGTGCTGGAGAAACACATTGAAACAGGTCTGCCAAAACCAGTTAACTTCACTGAGGGAGCAAAGGCCCTTCCTCCCACATGAAGCCACCCTGGGGAAAGATCAGCACCCTTCATTGAAGGCCTTCAGGCCCACCGGTCCCATCAGAGGTTGCAAGCAAATACCATAAGCCTTGCAAAGTCCTGCAATGTCTGCGCTCCCCATCTGCCCTGTCCTGCGACTGCTGCAGGGTTAAGGTGGGCCTGGAGCTGGGCTGGAAACCGTCACCACCACTGAGAGCAGCATGCCGGGGAAGAGCCCGGAGCAGGCTGGGGTCTGGCAGGGGGAGGGTGAGGATACTCCAACCTCCAGGATGCAGGGAGATAAATGGCCAGCGTTATCAGTGGCGCCCAACCTTCATGCTGAATGGCAAAGAGGAAGAGCTTTGCCTGGCCCTGGAAGGAAGGGGAGAGATAGGGAGGGCGGCACCGCTGTGATGGGGAGAGGTGGGAGGACGAGGAGACCTACTGAGTGCCCACTGGGTCAGGAGAGCAATGCCAGGGGGCTGTCGGCCCTCTCCTCAAAGACCCCTTGCCCTGGGAGCTTTACCTCCAACATCTCCATCTTGGCTTCGGCCCCCAGCGTGGTGCCAAGCAAGAGGCTTGTACCCAAGCTGGTGACTGGAAAGGGGAGACTGAGGACATGTCCAGGGCCTCCTAAAGGGACTCTGGGATCTGTCAGCAGTGGCATGCTTTGAAGTGATTTATTTCTCACCAGGGTTAAGGGGGATGAGGCCCATTAGTCAGGAGGGACAGAAGCATGCTTCCTGTCACCTCGGCCTCTCCCTCTGGCAAACCCAGGAGCTTTAGGTCCAATTAGCCCTTGGCAAACACCCCAGGGGTGGGTCCCTCCGGTGGGTCCCTCCCCAGTGTCCCCAGACAGGCCCAGGAGAGCAGCACTTCCTAAGAAATCAGTGCTAATGAGCCACTGTGGCTAAATGACATTATTTAAAGCAGCAGCGAAGCTTTCCAGGCTCCCACCATGACTTCTCCAAACTGGAGACTGGAAAGCCAGAGGTGGCCTCCATCCCCCAAGCTCAGCACTGAGCTGGTCCCGCAGTTACTGGCCCCATCTATCCCCAGGGAAACTGGTCAGATGCCTTAGCATGGGGGCAGGATCCAGTCCAGGCTTTTCAGGGCCTTCTCAGAGGGTTTCTAGCACCTTTCCAGAAGATTTCTGGAGGTTTCCTGGCCATTCCCTGGAAGTTTTTCTAGAGGTTTCTGCTGTATCTTCAGAACATTTCTAGACTCTTCCTAGAGGTTTACTTGAACTCTACTGGGGCTGTTACAGCCTCTTTGCATGTTTTTACAAGTCACACATTGGCCATTTTCAAACTTCCCAAGTGGCACCTTGGCAGTGGAGCAAAGCTCAGCACCTCAGCCAAGCGCCGTGTGATGCCTCAGGTGGTCACAGAGCAGTGTCCTCAGCAGCCTGATGAGTAAACTGAAGAAATATGTAGAGGTTAGAAAAAAAAATTCACATGTATGGGATCATTCTATAGTCAGGACACACTGTTTTGTACCAACACTCTCAAAAATGCCCCGTAGGAGGACCTGTTGTCCTTCTGCTGTCTGGAGTCTTTTAAGCAGTGCCCCTGTGCAAAACCAGCCTGAGCTAGACACTCGTCTCACTGAGGCACAGGACCAGCATCCTCCCAAGCTGCGGTGTGGGTGGAAGAGGTTTATCCTTCATGAACTTACGGGGCCTGAGCACACGCACCTGAGGGGCTGCCCACTTTGTGGGAAGCTGGGAAGGACCTGGGTGCTCCACAAGCAGAGTGGAACTCAGCTGGGGAAGTCCCCAAAGGAAACCCCATCTATTAATACCAAATGCACAAGCAAGCAATAAGCAGGCATTGCATGCACAGCCTTCTCTCCAGAAAGAGGTGTGAACAGGCTGAAACCCCTGGAAGCCACTTGCTGTGCACACATCTGCTAAGAAAAGAGTCACTTCACAATCATAAAACCATGGAATCATTAAGGTTGGAAAAGACCTCTAGGATCATCAAGTCCAACCACCAACCCAACACCCCCAGGCCTTCTAAACCATGTCCCAAAGTGACACATCTACATGTTTTTTGAACACCCCCAGGGACGGTGACTCCACCACCTCTCTGGGCAGCCTGTTCCAATGCCTGACCACTCTTTCAGTAAAGACATTTCTCCTAACAGCCAATCTAAAGCTCCCCTGATGCAACCTGAGGCTATTTCCTCTTGTCTGTTGCTTGTTACTTGGGAGAAGAGACCAACACCCACCTCACTACAACCTCCTTGCAGGTAGTTGTGGAGAGTGCCCATCAGAGCTCATCAGCCCTCTGGCAAAAGCTCAATTTGCACTTGCTAGAAAACACTCCTCATGGTTGTTCCTCCCCCACCCCCACGCCGAGCTGCCCCTTCCCGCTCCCCCCTCAGCTCTCAGCAACTCAGATTTGTGGTGTGGCCATCGCCTCTCCTCCTTCACGCTGCTAATCTATTTGCTTCGCCCTTTAACCAGCAGCCACCTCTTGTCAATGCTCCCCCAGCTCCTCTCGCAGCTCTCCAGGACGTTCTCCCGAGCAGGAAAACAGAGCAGCTGGGGAAAAAGCCAAGACAGCGGATGCTTTTCTGCGTGCGCCCTCCCTGCGGTGTCAATCCTAAACCATGCAGTTCCCATGCGTGTTTACACAGTGAAGACAAAACACAGCAAGTGGCAGAGCTGGAGAAGTGAGGACAGGCCAATTCCCACATGTCCCTCCTGGTATCCCCAGCCTGAAACACATGGCCTTTTTCTTCCACAGCCACCAAAAGCTCCTCTAAAAATCTGACTGCCCAAGTGTAACCTTACCACGCGGCCCCAGAGTAGCAGCTCAGAAATCAGTTCGGGGCTATCTGAGGATTTTACATTTGCTTGTTCCAGGAAACATCAGTGCCAGAGGCAGGATTGGTCTTACAGGCAGAATTTAGCATGAGAATAAATAATTTAGCATGAGAATCAAGTCTCCTGGATGGTGCCCCAGTCAGTACATGGCTCAGTGGGAACTGCTCTGTGCATACATATTTATACAGCCACACTGAGAAGCAACGAGTAGCCATTGCCAGGAACACACTGGCTACCCTGAAATGTCTGTTATAGTATGAAAGGCTTGGCCAGAAGTCCTGTGAATAGAAGCAGGCTGTTCACAACTCGGTCAAGGCGTCAATATAGAACTTCAGCTCCTTCTGAGCCAGCTATTCCCAGCATTCCTGCTCGGATTCTAGAAATCTCCCAGCAGTATCTGGCTGTCCAGCAGGTGATATGAAATGATTCATGATCTGAAATGATTTTCTCCTCCGAATGTCCTCCCCTTGGCATAGTATTTTATAAGATGACATAACGCATAACTTCACAAATTACCTGAAAAACACCACATACCACACTGGTTGACATCAGCAGAACACACGGGGTAAGGGATACAGGTAACCATTATTCCAAGGGAAGGGATTTCAGCATCAGAAAGACTCACATAATGGACATTTGTCCAGTTTCTATTTCCCGCACCACAATACCAGGTCTCACTTTGAATGATGGTGGGTTTGGAGCAGTGATTCCCTCTTGGTTTCCAGTTTTATTGACAGTAACATTGTCTGCAGCCATTTCAAAGCCCATGGCTCTGCTCCATGGGAGAGCAGATTTGGATCACACTGAGAACTGTGAGCTCTGACCAGCACCCTTACTGAGACAGCCTTTCAACTTCAGGGACTTCTGACTGAAGCCTAGGACTCAAAATTGGCTTTCAGTCCCGTACCTCTGCTCTGTACTGATTAAACTCTGCAGAGAACAAAGGCAGACTATTCTATTGCTATAGTAACATTCACCAAAATAAACCATCTGCTGGAAAAGCTCCCAGGCACTACATGCGAGATTTGTCTTCCATTATTACCAATGCACATGAACTTATGGTATGTTCACATGGAGCAAAACATTCCCAACATACACAGAATAAAAACCTCATTCCATTTAAGTGCTGTTTCAAACGATGGAGCTTCCCTCAGCATTTGGCTTACAGCTGAGCTGACCAGGGCCGCAGTCTCTGGCTCGCTGGTGACGCACCCTTTGAAGCGTTACAGCCCAACAGGTGAAGGGCCAGCAGGGCCAACAGCAAATGGTGGAGCCGCATTCTTTCCTTCTGACTGCTGCTCATTCCATACCCCTGACTGTAAATCCCCCCATGGCTAATGATGCACATCAGTGTAACAACATGCATGTCTGGATTCACCCCATCTAGGCCTGTAATGTATTTCTAGCTGCCTGCTCACATCAGCTATTATGCTCAGATTTGGTGAAAGCAGTGAAAGCACACAGAGAGAGCTCGGGATCCTGTGAAACAAAGAGAAACATGCCCCGTTTCCCCATCACTAACACCCAGAGCCCTTCTGTCAGCCCCACACTGTCCCACGAATACCAGGATGAGCAAGGGAGATCAGAGCACAGTCAGTAACACAGAGGTAATTTGGAAGCAGACTTCATCTGGACAGCTGCTGACAAGTAGAGACCTGCCCTCTCTGTAGCATCAGAGCTACGGCTGGGTCACACTGGAGTTGGTGACTTGGGTCTAGTTTTTAACATTTGGGGTGAGCAGAAAAGAAGGTTGTTAGGCGCTTTTTTTTTTTCTTTTAAAGCAGCAAGTTTTCTGTCAAGAGTTTTTAATATATTTATTTGAAAACAAGGTTTTGTGAAAGAGTACACTAAATAGCATATATCTGTTCTTCAGCCATAAAACATGGACTATCAGCTTTAGCTCAGCACAGATTGGGGCTGCATGCACTGAACAGCAGATCTTGATAGGAAGGTCTTCATGTCTGTCTTTCTGATATCAAGCATAGTGTCTTCTTTAGAGGACGTGATCCTGGAGGAATGGGATAGAGAAACCAGAAAAGCAAACGTATTTAACTAAGGCTTCTTGTGTTTGGTCCCACAGACTCACCCGAGCCTGCCACTGACGCAACATTTAATTTTTAGCAAGGAGTTTGTTTTCCTGCCCATCCACCAATTGAAGTGCATAATCCTTCCTCTTGGAAGCACTGGGACATGCCAGCCCGTATTTGGAAATAAAGCAACTGGGTTTCTGCCTCTCAGTGAGAAACTTGCACATCAGTTCAGACACTTTAACCAAGGAACCTGAGAACCGCACCATTCATTGCCTGGAACAAATCTACAAGTATCGTTATGTTGGGCTCAGAGAGCACCACAGAGCCCATGACTAGAGCATCTTTAAATTCTGCTAAGAACGGCTGGGAAGACAAGACAACCCCAGAAAGCAGAGTGGTAGTAATTGGTCTCTTTCAACCAATCCTGCCACACTGAGGTCAAGTAGATGACAGCTTTGTTACATAAACCACTTGCCCCTCTCGGATCATCTTTCATGAGCTGATTATTCCCAGCTCAGCTGTTGCCTGTGAGCCCATGCGCTGCTCTAACTCTGCCCAGCGAGGCTCTACTCAAGAGTAGCCAAGCCTGCAAGATCAGAGACCAGATCCAGTACGACTTGTTCAGGCCTGATCTGGAAGAGTGGACTTCTTTTTTATTGTTGCCAAACTCTTCAAATTGGGACAGAGCATGTTTCTGAATCTGGTGCAGAAGCCCTCAAAGAGCTAAGGAAGAGTGCTGGGTGCTGGTAACTGCTTCAATTGATCCAAAGAGGCTTTTCATTCATTGCGATTAATAAAGGTGACTCTGCACACTACACTGTACCTCAGGTCTTAGTCATCAATGTACTCAAAGGGCTCCGGTGGTTCAGGTTCCTGCTCCTCTTCCTCGATCTTCGGACCATGAGCTGCCACAGGTTCAACCAGCTCCTCCATATCCTCACTGGTGTCCTTCAGAATGATGATGCCTCCAATGGAAAGCTGCAAGACAAGCGCAGTGAGCATTAGAGCTGCTTGCCTCTGCCTCCTGGTGGAGTGTCTGTGGCCACAGTGTTTATCCTAGGCCATCTGAGACACCTCAGCAGGAATGCGTTTCAGAGAGCAAAGCATCTGACACTCACCCGGTTCCTGCTTGATAAGGGGATGGAACAGACGGAGCCTATTCAGGCTACCTTTTGTATTTCCTCTAAGTCTCAGTTTGATAGAAAATGGCATCTGGATTCACAGCTCTACCCCAGTCCCAGTCTGGGGCTTTCCACATGAAAACTAATTGAGCCATAATTGCTTTATAAGGCTCATCTTTTCAGGGAAACAAAGCTTAGTGAAGCCTCTCTGTGTAGCTACCTCCCAGGAGGCTATCTAAAACAGAGACTAATCTCACCACCAGCTTCCACCAACTGAGGAATCCTATTAGCAGAACCTCATAAAAACAAAGGGGAATTAATTACAAAGATCACAACCAAACATCCTGGCAGGCTGAAGCAAATCTGCGCGTCTCCAGGACCGAAACATGAGGTGTGAAGAGGCAGCACTGTGTCTCGCCTGGCTGGGGTCACGGCTTTGACCACAGCAGGATTCCAGGCTATAAACAGCATTTCAAAGAAGCCTTTTACTCTGGCGTTCCCCAAAGCAGAGCAAAGCTCCAGAGCAGCTCCGTTTCAAGAGCCTCCTTGGTTACACACCCTAATACCAGAAAAAAACCTGCACTGTTCTGTTCTCTTCAAAACCTATTTTTGGGGTCTTAAGGCAGGAAACTGCACTCTCCTCACCAAGGACTAGGCTTCTTTTGAAACTGAAGCAAATAGCTACATGCATCCACATTTCAGCTGCATGGGCAGACACTTACTGGACCATGCAGCAGATCTTCCCGATCCAAATACCAGGAGTTGGGTCACCTCCTCTCTTTAAAGGGTAGAAACTGAAAAATCCTTCCACAGCTATGTTAAAGGAGACATTTCAAAAGGGGACAATGCACAGAGAATTCCAATGTGCTGATGGAATTCCAGGAAATCAATTTATTAAAAAAATTACCATTTCCCTGGAAAAAATATTACTTCTTCTGAGAAACATTTTCCCATACATAATCCTGCAAAAGGGGGAAGTCAAGGGTGTTATATCTTGAACAAAAATAAAGGCCAGAAGAATTTGACTCAGGAGATTTAGACGTCAGGAGCTTATTAGCTTTGCAATATATTTGAGCATCTCATAGAAAAGTTAGTTACCCCTTGGGTTTAATGCTAAAAGATCTTTTTCATTCTCCGTCTGATAATCACATGGTATCTCTTCTCTATGTTAACAGGAGATGAAAGCACTTTTCTAAGGTCAGATATAACTGAATAGGCAATCTGTTTAATGAAAAGAACCCCTCCATTTAGGTATAAATCCCACTGCAGGATAATAAAGCTCCAGCACAAGTCCTAACGTATTTCACTGCTTTGACAATAAGCCTGTACAACTTCTCAGCCCACTGTAAAGATGATGGCTCAGTCTTCATGTCCCCAACAATATCATTAACACAGAGTATGTCTGATTGGTTTCCATGTTGCAGCATTTGATGTATGTAGAAGAAGAAAGAAAAATAAAGCAGAATTAGCATGGTGAGAAGGTTTGCAGCAGCTATGGCTTTCCCCCAACCAGGAACGCATGTGATCATTTGTAGAGAGGGACACTAAAAAGTAAATATGACAACAGTGAAGTTGCAAATCTCTACAACACATTACAGTGATGCAGAACTGTATCTGGGTCCTTACGCACAAGCCCAGCACTGGGAATGCTCTGTCAAGCACATGGACTACGAAGATGACACTTACGGGTTTGAAAGGCTGGTATCGGCAGCTCTCCGTCATAGTGAGAACTTTGAGTTGAGCAGGCATGACTCTGGCTGGGTTGTCCAGAAGCTGGAAGTTGGGTTCGGGCTCTTTTTTCTTTTCTTTTTCATCCTTCTTTTCAGTCTCATCCTGTGGAAGTGGAGAACGTCAACATGATTTTAACAGTAGTCTCTAGCCCTTTCACAGTTCAGGAGGGTAAGGTACAACCTGCTACTCTTAACACAGGCAGCAATTCCAGAGCATGGTGAGAACCCATCTTCCTGCTGAGGAACAAGCTAACACATCTATCAGCTGACACAGGCAATGCCAGCATGGATGTAAGTACTCTCATCATGGCAATGGCTCGCTCTCNAATGGCTCGCTCTCAACTGCAGGTGAAAATAAGTTCAGCAAGAGGTGGCAGTGGAACAGTTTACCTCTGCTTCCCTTTCTAATACTTCCTCTGTAAACGCACCACTTTTCGTTCGCAACTGAAGATTCTTTAATATCAATACTAAGCACATGAAAATTGCCAAAAGCTGCCCTTATATTATTTTTGCAGCTGTACAGCCGCCACTGACAAGCAGCTA
Source organism: Anhinga rufa (assembly GCA_013400875.1). Taxonomy (NCBI): domain Eukaryota; kingdom Metazoa; phylum Chordata; class Aves; order Suliformes; family Anhingidae; genus Anhinga; species Anhinga rufa. The sequence goes on from VZTV01079397.1 coordinate 21,321, forward strand.
AGCAGCTCAACCAAAATGATTTTACCACAGCGATTCCCATGGGAATTGCAGTTAAACCCTCCCTTACCAATGACTCAGCAGCTGGAGGCAAGAGCTGAGAAGGAAAAAAACCCACAGGATCCTTTATGTGCTTAAGAACATGGATCATGTTTTCCCTCTTGCTTGGCAACATCTGAGTTGCAATCAAAAAAGACTGCAGAAAAGATGGAAACAACCAATAGGAAATTATCAGGAACACCACCAAATGCATGGCATGTCCTGTAACAGCGACAGGACTTTCTCTTTCACTGTCACAGGACAGTGATTGCTTGCTGCTGTGCAGGTCTCTTGGAAGCTATGGATTACTAGTCATATAACAGGCATAAAAGAAAAACAGGAAAGCAATTATACCTCTAAAACATTAGGACAATGGCAAAACACTTGACTCAAACACAGCAGGTGGCAGCAAGCTCCCTTTTTACTATCCTCTTTTTTTCTGCTCAATTCAGCCAAGAAAAAACTCTTCATGCACCCGGAGCATACACGCACACAGACATGACACGTGAATCCCTTCTAATATATTGCTTCCTCTCAACACCTGTACTTAACTGTAAGTTGTAGCAATTTTAGAAGAAACATGCATCTGTTCAGCACAGTTTGCTCAGTATATAGTGCTGTAAGGGTAATTCAAAGAAAAGACAATGTTTGATGACAAGGAAACATCTGTAAAGGAGCAAAAAGGAAAAAAAAACAAACCAGATTCCACCTTGCATGCATGAGATGATCCATGTTCCGAGCCAACTGCATATAGTTCAGTGCCTACAACATGGCCGCATTTGAGCAGGTATCAGAATGTTATTTTACATATACACCTTTGATCTTATACCATGCTTCCTTCACATACCATTTGTGTGTTTCTTTTTAAAATTAAAGAGGGAAAAAATACTGCGACCACGTTGCTTTCCTCACATAAAGTGGAATCAGAAAGGTTTCTACTGAGCTTGTCAGCATAATTCATTTTCAGCTTACAGTTGTTCTTAGCATATGTGCATCTGTTAGCAGAGCACAAAATAAAGGGCCCTTTGTCAGGGTACAACAAGAATTTTAACTGCCATATGTTTTCCCAATTACAGCAACCACCAAGAATCATTATCCAGCCATTTCTCTATCCCTCAGCTTGCTCCAGGATGACACATTATTCACAGATGATGATGACAAGGCCTAGTGTCACGTCTGTGAGCTGAAAGAAATCACCAGAAGACCAAAGCAATCACCATAACTACTGAGCAGCGTATGGATCCTGTGCTCAAAGCTCAGCTAGTTCTGAGCTGGGTATGGATAAATGTTTAGCATTTTGATAGATGGGCAAAGCATGTAAGAGATTGCTGCCAAAAAGGTGAACATTTCAGAGTAGGGGGTTAAGCATGTACAAAACCAGAAAGTTTAAACTCTTCAGTGCTCTCAACTGAATTAGACACCACCAAGCAACTGCTACAACACTGAGTCCTTTTTAAAAGGTCAGAGATACCAAGGACAC
>VZTV01079400.1:0-19707 GCA_013400875.1 Anhinga rufa
GGCTGGGATTAAACCACAACACTGGGGAAGTCAGTAGAGCACTTCAAACACCAAAACTTACCACAATGGCACGGAAGAAATACCATGTAGCAGCTGTAGCTTGCAATTCCCTTTTTTGTTCTGCTTTAGAACTGGGCAAAATAATAGTTGCATGTATGTAATTAGATTAGTTTTGGTTAGAAGATGCTGATTCATCAAAATATGCTTGTGATTAACAGTGGTTTTTGCTAATTCTCTTCACTATAAGCTTTTAAAACAGAATATATTTGCTATTGATTTCACGTAAGATCATTATTAATGGAAACAGCTGAAGAGATAATGATTATTAATCATTATTAATGGAAACAGCTGAAGAGAGGACTACAGTATGACAGCAGGTGAAGCACAAAGAAAAAAAAAACAGAAGGAAAAAGGAAAGAAATTAAGGAAAATTAATGAAAAATTAAGGAAATTCTAATTAGTGATTGTTTGAGGCAACTTTAATACTCCAAACTCATGGCAGAGCCTTGCTAGTATAAAGTACTCTATAGAAATGCATTTCCTAACAGCTGCACCCAGCTGAGATGCAGTAATCCCTATAAAAAGGCTGAGATTCATGTGAATTTTCTGCATTCTGCATTTTAAGGTTGGAATATTTAATTTTTCAGATTTTTTTTTTGTTGCCAGTGTTAAAATATTTCTCCAAGATTAGTGTAGTCCTTTCAGAAATGTGTTGAAATTCTGAAAATAGAAAATAGCAATATTTTTTCTTAAGAATATGTTAATGCTATTTGTAAAAAAATAGACTCAAGAAAGACAAAACCCTAAACTTATATGGTAAAAGAATATTTTTTGTATTTGCCTGCAGCTGGGATGAGAGAAATTGTTCTACCAGTTTATTAAGGTTTTAATAATGTGAAGAGAGATTATTAGCTTTGTTTTGTCAAAGACTTAAGATTATATGTTACCCATACATCCTTCTCTAAAATAAAGTAGGTAATAAATGTATTTCCCTTGTGCTAGTGGTATACCTGAATGTAATGAGTGAATGAAAGATGAAGAGAAGTGTTTGGAAAGGATGGTTCACTTTGATTTGTGGGTACCACATCACAAATCTATCTGTCTGTTCTTTGCACTTGGAACAGACTGTCTGAACACTGAAATACACTATACGAGCATTTGAAAACAGCATGTAACAATCTGCTTGCCCAAGTTGCAAACTGGGAGTTCTGCAGACTGCTGGAGGTTAGAAAACTCAAGCAAAGAAAATCCAAATATTTTTGCTAATGAACAACCCAATATCTCAACCATTGTTTGTGCATTGCTCTCTCTTTCCTACTCTTCTTATTCTCCTTTACTGGTCTGTATTTCATTTGCTTTTCCTTCAAATTTAGCCATCTTACAGCCATTATATTTATTTATTTAATATTTAACTTTATGGATTTCTGATGTTGGTCTTAAATTGGATCATACCCTTGACCAAATTTTGAAACTAAATCCAGACCAATGCTGGATTGATGTCAATATTCAGCCACTAACTTTCTAGGCTTATATTTAGATATAATCCCATGTGTTTAACCAATGGCAATTTCAACTATTTCTGCCATACATACACAAAACTGCCAATCTGAGCTGTGCATAAATAACTAATCAACTGTGCAGAAAGCACAGAGTACAGTTGTGACACATTGTCTGGATCCAATCTATGAAATAAATAAGAGGGATTTTTTTTCTTAAAAATAAATAGTATTTTCTCTCAAAATACTTATATGTCTTCTTATGTATATATCTAGACTTAACCTTTAAGGAGAGATATTTTGAAACTTCCTCTAGGGGCTATGGTAAAAGACCTTTAAAGAGTTTTGTTTCTGTCTTTCAACTCAGCTGGCTATACTGACACATCTGCCACACGGTATGTCTCTGTAAGAGAGCTGGCAGAAAGAAGTATGTATGTGTTCCTCAGGACCTTTCCACTCTGGCATCGTAGTAAAGACTGTTGATAAAGGTGGGATTGAAGGCACCTGACTTTGTGCTAGAGCTCCTGCAGCTCAGGCACCTATTTTCTTCTGACGACTCTGCAATTAGGGTAGTGTCCTCCAGGATAGCTTTGAAACAGACATGGATGGTAATTTCTTAAACTGTTGCAACAGCAGTCACTAGAGCTCATCTTCCATGTTATTAAATATTAACTATAGTCATATATGCACAGAGATATGCATACAGAGTTAATTCATCCCTTGTGTAAGGCTCTATGTTTAAAAGTCAAAGAAGCAGTGTTGATTTTCTGTTTCTAGTAAATCAACATCTTTGTCCTTAGAGACAGCTATTTTGTGTATTATATTAGAATCATTGTTTATAGTTGCACTTTTTTATTTCACTCAGGTAGATTTCCATTTGCATGAAAGAATTTAAATTTTTGTGTCATGGTTTTAGCTGGGATAGAGTTAATTTTCTTCACTGCAGCTGGTATAGTGCTGTGGTTTGGACTTAGTATGAGAATAATACCGGTAACGCACTGGTGTTTTAGTTGTTGCTAGGTAGTGCTGAACTAGTCAAGGACTTTTCCAGCCTCTCATGCTCTGCCAGGAGCACAAGAAGCTGGGAGGGGAGGGGGCACAGCCAAAAGAGCTGATTCAAACTGACCAAAGGGATATTCCATATCATATAACGTTGTGCCCAGTACATTAACTGGGGGGAGTTGGCCGGGGGAAGCAGCAATCGCGGCTCAGGGACCAGTGGCGTCGGTTGGCGGGTGAGTGGTTGAGTGGTTGCATCACTTGTTGTTTGGGTTTTTACCCTCCTCCTGAGGTTTCACCTCTCTGTCTCTCATTATTTTCCATTTCATTATATTATTATTATTACTATTACTGCTTTATTTTAATTATTAAACTGTTCTTATCTCAACCCACGAGTTTTCTTACTTTGTCCCTTCCAAGTCTCTCCCCCATCCCACAGGGGTAAGGGGAGTGAGTGAGCGACTATGTGGTGTTTAGTTGCTGACTGGGGCTAAACCACGACATTATGTCATACCGATTATACATGCATATAGAAATTGTGAGTAAATCAGGCAGCTAGCTCAAAAAATGTGTCCACCTATGGCTAAGCAAGTATTGTTTGTAACAATACTTATTATTCTGTGTGTATTCCATGGGCACAGGTTCTTTCAAGGGAAAAAAATCTGAATTTTGATGATATAAGTAGCAAGTTAGAGTATTACTATGCCCCTTCGATGCTTTTTGCTTTTTATTTTGTTTTCAAAACAATTCTTTTCAGAATAATTGAGTTAATTATGTTTGTAAAATATTTTCATGTTGCTATCCATACTGGATAATTTTAAAAGGGAATATTATGAGTTATTATATTATTATGTGAAAAAGTACTAAATGTTTTATAAACAAAAGAGGGGAAAGAAATTTTCTTCTTTCCCTGTTTAATAAGAATTGTACCAAATAATTAAAAGAAGAAATTGATAGTAGCAAATTTACTATTATTGCTGTCTTCTACATAGCACAGACATTACTGTACTGCTTTCTCACTTCCTTTGTCTGTTTGAAGAGCTGAGATAGAATTTTTTTTTTTTAAAAAAAACCAGCATTGGTAGTTTCATCATTATATGATACTGCACAACATCAAAACCACTTTTTGATTGAACACTCGCTTTTTATTAATGAATCTTTTTTTTTCCCTTTATTTTGTATTTTTCTTTGAATGTTTTAAATTATCTTTATACATTCAAGTAAATGAGGGGCTGATAAAGCCACTGACAAATAAGCAGAAGGAAGGCAAGACCCATTACTGGGTCCTGACAGCGCTGTTTCAGTTTCTTCCCATCTTGCAAACCCCCTGCCTCTGCTAGTCATGGGCCTCCCTTAAACTGACCATTTCTGATTCATGCATGGAATCTCCTGCAATAAATCAATAGAGATAAACTATTTCCATGCATTTACTGTTATAGTGCCAATTCTTCAGGTTTTATGCTCTATTTTGTTGTGTCAACAAATACAGGGTTTGTAGGTTTTCCAAACTCTGAGGTTGCCCTGTACAGTGGTGTGTTGTTATAGTTATTTTCCCTAAATAAGCTTTCCTAGGAAGCAGCTAGATGGTACGTGAAGATTTCTTGACAACAGAGTGCCAAAGAGGAATCTCCTTCTCCAGTGTGTCCTCCTTAACATTGCCCTTTCATGAACTAGTTGTTGCACCCGAGTAAGTAAAATCTGCTAACAGACTATTGTGTGAATGCCACTTGTGGGTTTTCCTGACTTAGGCTGGTTGAGCTTACCTGATATTGTGTTGTGCCATATGGTCGTAACAGTCCACACCTCTCCACTGCTTCATTCTATGACATAGATATTTCCTTGGTAAATATCATTCAGGTGCCCAAAACTCCATTGGGCAGCTGGGCTTTCATAATATTGATTCACAAAGGACCTAGTATTAGGAGTGCACAGATAGGATTCTACCACTGAAACATGATTAAATAGATCTTTCATACCCTCTTTGTAAAGTAGGTAATCAAAGAGTGAGTCTGGAGGCAAAACTTGGTTGGTTTGATAAATAAAGATGGAAGAAGGAAGGACAACAGAGGACAAGGAGTTACAATTTGATCCAGTCTCCCTAATGGGAATGTCATGGTCCTCTGTCAGTCACAAGCCCAATAGAAGTAGAGGTTTTTTTGACCCTTATAGTTGATTTTCTGGAAGAAAGGATCTAATGAATCAGTTACCATGACCACCTGGTACTTTTAGATGTTTTTTTTTTCCTTCAAAACATTTTATTTGTTTTCAGAACAGTTCATTTCATGAACTACTTGGTATTCAAATATCAGATAGTAGAAAGCTTTGCTTCACTCGCAAGACTGGTTGATTCACAGGGCTCTGATTCTGATATCATTTTCCACTTGCTCATGATAGTAAGACATTGCCAGGACAGATAAGATAAAGATTCTGAACTATGTAGTTGTTCAAACTGAATAAGTACTATGGCAAAATATTCACTTTAGATATTTTTCCTAGCACAACCTCTCTCTCTTAGTTCTCTTCATTTTTCTTGTTGACGGAGCTTTGTCACTTAGGAGTGTGGAATAAATTCAGTTGTTGACCAACATTCAAGCCAACAAATTGAAGCTTATACTAGGTATGAAGAATACTGCAGTCCACCTATCAAATGTGCATCATTGTTGATAAGGACAGCACAACCTAAACCTAAATTAAGAAGAGACTTTAAAACTAGCAACATCACTTGAATGAAACAACTTTTATTGTGTTTTCTGTTTGGTTGCTCAAGTCAGCAAGGTTGCACAAGGTAGTTTAACACAAAGTAGGTACCCCTGGTGAAACCCTGCTGACACCTTTGATCATAATCCCACAGCTTTCAAGTGGTAATTTAGCCCAGAAGTCTATGAAATAAAATGTGTTGTAGCTTTCCCCTGTAGCAGAAAGTGACAGTATTCTTAAAAGTTGCAACAGTTTACTGGCCTTATTATACTTCATGGGTGGTGTACCAGCTTACCCCAAGTATAGTGGGTGGTTTTTTGCACCTGATAGACGATTAATCAGGAAGCACAACATATGAATAGAGATTTTCTTAGACTTTCATTGCCAGGGGGAAAGCACATAGTGGGGCTGCAGCACTGTTACAAACCTCCCAAGAAGTAATTTTTATCTAGTTCTTGGTTTTTACAAACTACTGTGATCTGATCAGTTCCTCAGAGTAGGGATTTTTTTCTTCTCTTTTTTCCCCTCTTCACTAGACAGATGCATCAACAAACAGTAGGAGGGCTGGCTCATCTCCACTGATAATAGCATGCAGGATAATTTTGCCATGTGACTCACTTTCTTCTTTGACTCTAAAAGACATTTGAAAAAAGAGTGGCATTAATTTAAATAGATTTCCCATAAACAGGATTTACTAAAAAAGATAAAATCCTTGCTTTAATCTCATCTTTAAAAAGTACAGGAAAGAAAAAGCCTACTATGATGTTCCAGCATTTTAAAACGTTATTGAAGAATGAAAATATTCTCTTAGTGAGTAAATGGAACACATTTGGGGAAATGTATTTGCAGTGAAGAATTTTCACCTCATGCACATCACTGCTTTTTAGTCTGTAAAGGAAACATAATGCTTTTTGCTACCTCCTGCTCTTTTATAGTTAGACCCTCATCTAACCTTGACCAGGGTCATGGCATGGAATGAATTGATAAGACATACTTCATTTAGGATTAAATAACAATGAGACTGACAGAGCCTAGAGGGGTTTGCAATCCTAATGGAGAGTTTATCAGCACTCTTATGGAGGAAAAACAATATGACTTGGATTAGTTGCTCCCTATGTACCGGTCACACAAGACAAATGTACCCAGCAGGCTGATCTAATGTGCTTTCCAACCATTTTAAAGAACATCAAATGTGTTAAGTATGTGAAAGAGAGAAGTATTCTTAGCTGATTCTTAGTGGAATACATGTTACTCCACTTTCTGAGCTCCCTTTCTTTGCTGTTCTTTTGTTAATCTGTGCAGGTTCTCCTACAATCCAATAGATTCTGTTACATTTGCTGTGGTATGGGAACCTTCATTCAGTTTCCCTTCTAGCAGCCTAGCTCCAGACTGAGTATCTTATTGTATGACATAAACAGTTTGTTGGAGATACTTTTCACATATATTTCAAGAGGTCAGTAAGACACTTGATCCCATTTCTAGTGTTGGAAAGAAAAGAGAAAGTGCAAGATCTGACTAGCACTCCACATGTCAGAAGATTTTGCTGTAAATGGAAAGCAAAATCTTGAACACAGGTAGTGCAAGTAGCTACGTGGAACTCTGTGCTTTTGATGCCTATCTATTTTCTTCTCAAAATTCTTAGGCCACTCTAAAGTTGCATTCTAGAAACAAGCTCAGGAATAGACCCAATTTAGTTTTCTCCTCCAGCAACATAGGTTTCTGATTACTGTTAATATCACTGTTTACACATATATCAGATTAAAAGCAAAAACAAAACCAAAAGCCAATCTAAAAACTGTGGCCAAAAATATTTAATGAGTCAGAATAATCTGTCTGTAGATGAATATTCATGAATTGCCATGCTATAAGGTTACCTGTCTGTGATCTCTCTCTCCTGACTTGTGTCCATGCATCGCCTTGCAGAGCACCAGTTAGTGCAGGCCAAAACCAAGCCAGGAAGCATGCTAGCAGTTTAAAACTACTGATGATGACCTGTCCATGCATTAGTTTGTGTTCTGGTCTTGTTCAGTTTACTGGTATAGATGGACCCTACAAATTTTTCTTTCCTTGCCTTATGCTGTTTTCCTAAAGGAGAGATGCAGTTCAGACTTGGCACTCAGGGCCTTTTAGAGAGCGGGGAGAGAGAGGAATATATCCTTTAGACCAAAGGGTAGGGATGTACTGGAGGTAGTTCTGTTCTTCACATAGTCAGTAAAACCAGATGTAAAATGATACCTTTGGCTATATCACATTTAAAACTTGCCTTCAGAAAATTTAACCTGCTGACTACTTTCTAGTGAAATCTTGAACCTGTATAAGAAATTGAAGTCTACCAACAATAAGTTCTCTTCCATTAGTTTTTCACTGACCATGGAGAAATATTTCATAAATCTTATCCCAAAAAGGGTGTATACCAGCAGCTGGATTTAATCATGGGTGGTGTAAGCATCCATGGAATCCTATATCCAGGTACCTGCAGAATTTTGCAATCCAAATATACTAACTGCATTTAGGTATCTGTAAGGGTGAATGTTGCTGCAGAGAATATTCATTTCATTAATATTAATTTCATTAATATTCTTCTGTGATCTGGGGACCTGACTTCTGCCATCTTCTTCTCAAACACTCACTGGATTTCTTAAAAATCCAAACATAGTGCTACAAGCAATCACCCCACTATTATTGTTCTTAGAAAAACAAATTAATGGCTGAAGAATGTAAAATTAATAAATTATATTTTCTTTCACACTTTGATGATTTGATTCTGTTCCAAACCTTCAATCTTTCCTTTGTTTTATGTTATTTCCTTCACTTGCTCATAAACTCTTTTTCAAGTTAGAGACTAGGACACTTCCTTTGTATTTCAGTGAGAATGTGACATCTGGTATTTTTATTTGCTGGGTAGTCTTGTCTTCACCGTAAGAACACACACACATAATCTCCTAGATTTCCTTTGGTTCCAGTTCTCAGTGTATTATTTATACAACTTTGTAGTAGGTTATAAACCTGTGAAATCCTGATTCTCATTTTTTTACCATGTGTTTTTAACAACACCAACATCCTGAGAACTTTTTATGATCCAGTTTTGTACCTATTATTTCAATGAGTTTTTTTCTGTTAGCCATAAGTAATCATTTCTTCCCTCTTCACCAAATGCAACAGTGCCTTATTTTATGTTCCAAGACTTCTTTTGGTTTGCACGTATGTTTTTGGTAACACACATGTAACTGTATGTTACAGTTTGGCCTAAATTTTCAAATGTGGATAACAAAAAGAAGGGACCTGCATTGGTGATTAGCATCGCTTCCAAATTCTAGACAACTGTGTTTCAAAAATAGGTCCTTCTTAAAGATTTTTGCCTTGCATGTCCTTGCTGTAACAAACGGCTGTCTCTGTGTTTCATTATGTGACATAGGTGACTTGTGAGCATCCAGACTAATAGCCTTGACCTAGAATTTTCTCAGATCTTAGGAGGTAAAAAATGTCACTGGTTAGTTGGATAGCTAAAACTGATCCTTTTCTGCAGATAAATAAGTAATCATCTTTTGGCTTCTGAGTGTAAAAGTTGAAGTGTTATGTGACTATTTATCCAAGATAGTTTTAACTGGCATTTATGGTGGGAACTGGAGTATGCCAGATATAGCAGCATACCAATACCAAGAGCCAGGGGAAATCACCACAATGATATATATTAATTTTGATTTTATGCACTGTACATTACTTATTTTAGAAGCAACACACCTGTTGATCAATTTCATAAAACTCAGATCTCCACTGTAAATGCCTATGAATGGTTTTCTTTTAACAACTGTCTTAGAACTACTTGTGCTCTTATCTATTATTTAGATTGCAATTTCAATACATGGCAATGAAACTGTTCTCTAGCAATCTGTGAAATTAAAAGAGTATGTTTTTACTGGTGGACTTTTCAGCAGACTGATCTAACCTATCGAGCTTATTAGGAATACTTCCTTTAGTCTTACCCAGGGTAGAACTGCAACATGAAAGGAATATATTATTGAAAAAGGAGTTACCTGTATAACATGTTTGTAATAAACTGTAGCATAAGATTCATTTTAATGATTCTCATTAATTTATGATAAAATTCCTAGCTTTGCCACAGATATCTTTTGCAACCTTGAACAAATCTTTCACACTGCCTACTTTATTCCCTATCTATAAAATGGGGAAAACACTTCCTTTGATCCATTTTTGTAACATCTTGTTTATTAATGCTTCACATTCCTCAGGTCCGTGATGTGTTTGTACAGGACCTAGAGTAATGGACCTTCGCTGATAATTGTGGCTTCCACACACATTCATAACTGAAATATATAAGAGAAGCAACAGGTCTATTCTCTAGCTTAGATGGCATATCAATATACTAACCCCTTTTCTGACATGCCTATCATATAACTGAAAATGATGAGCCTTTCCAAATACTTCCACTCATAGATTTCGGTGGGTTAGATCACTGGCTAAGATCTTTACAAGCCTTTCCACAGACGATGTATCTCTTTCATTTAATTTTCCAGACATGTACATTCTATGGTGATAAACTCATAACCAAGATTAAATTACTTGAGCTTGACTGAGTAAAGTCACAGTTCTACCTTTTCTAGGAACTCTGGAGCTCCCAGGATTTCTGCATACTCAGTTTTCATTAATTCTAATATAGCTGTTCCTGTTAATGCAGTTTTGCTGACCACTTCCTAAAGAACTTGATCACTCACCTACTTCTTTATTTTCTGTCATGGTATTTTTCATGGAACTGTGCTTAATAACATAAAGTAAATCTTCAGTGCCTTTCCCTTTTTCTGCTGACCTGCAAATGGATTAGGTGAGCGTGTAGGATGTATATTTTGATTGATCTTTCCTCTCATAGGTCTTGCAGTGTAATCTTTGCAATAAAAACATGGAGGTGAATATATACTGATGGGTAATTCTCTTTTAGGATGAATTTAACAATGTGTTTTGGCTGATCTAACAGCTCGCTCCTGTGCTAGTGCCTAGCTATTGCTCTCTCCCCTACTCTTAGGCACAGACTTCCACTTCTTCCCTTGCACCATTCCTGGTGCTTGTCAGCTTCCTGGAGAACCTGAGTCTGCTCCCTAAGCCAGCTGAAAACCAACACACAGCAGTTTAAAAATAGGCATTTTGTTGTATCTGCTTACTGAGAGATCAGCCAAATTATTGTAGTAAACAGTGGTAAGCTATTAGATCATCTCAATAATGCAATGAATACCTTTAGAAAATCCTGATGCAGATTTTCTTAATTATTTTTCAGGCAAGAGTAGGAGGGACATCTTGGCCAACAATATGTAGTTGTGGCCACAACACTAAAACTGTTATCTTCGGTTTATTTGAAGTCTCACCCTCAAGGCTGACAACTGTTGGTACAAAAGTCATTCTTTCAATTCAAATGATTGCCCACTATGAAGCTGAAATATGTGAACGTGAGTAAAAGACATGGTTTTTGCTTTCTCTCAGTGTCTTGTGGGTAAGTAGATGTACATTTCCTGATGTAATAAATATAACAGTGCTTTTTGGAAGAGGTATGAGCTCAAATCAAAAGCAAATTATTTCCTTCACTCTAACTAGTCAGATATTTATTGTTTGTCATAAATATAACAAGTTCCTAATTCAACAGCAATTAGCAATATGTTTAAGATTTCTGTTGCTCATAACTGTCAGTGGTTTAGAGATATTTAGTCATCTGTTTATGATATTTTCTTAGAGAAAAAAGATTTAGACAACAGCTTGACTGCTTTGTAGAATAGGGCCTATCCACCACAATCAAGTAAAAGTAATGCACTGACTATGCCTTTTAAAGAAAGCTTTGCTAAACGCTGAAATGATTAGTGATGAAAGTTAATTTTGAAGTGTTTTATGAGTCAGTGAGAAGGAAAAATGAAATGATGGCAAATTTGCTCTTATATTTTGAACATTAAAAGTAGTACTGATTGTTAAAGCTAATTCTCTGCTAATTTTCATCTACATTTTCATAAAAATCCCTTGACATTCTGCAATTTTGACCTGTGTTTCTGACGGATATTAGTGATTCATCTGAACAAACAAATGGGATGAATACCGATAGATAATCTAATAAACAGAATTTTAAAAATATAATGTTTTTCTAATTCTTATGAAACAGAAATAAAGATTGGTATGGTAAAAAATGAAAAGAACAGAACTGTGTATCTTTGCATCCCTGATTAGCTAGAAAGAAGTCATATTGTGTTTTGTTTGTTTTCTTGAGGAAGCTAGACCTAAATAAAAGGTTATTCTATTGGTTAAGATTTGTGTGTGCGTGTGTGTGGCTACAAAGTTTCTAAGCTTTTTTAAAATAATTTTTTATTTCAGCTGTGTATGAAGTTACAAAAGGTACCAAAATTTATCTTTGCTATCTATACAGTTGAGGAAATAAATGTTGTGAGGAGTTGTAATGCTTTCTACTTCCATCAGAGGGTTCTATAAACATGCCTAAAACTTGCTTTTTTGTCTTCACTTGCGAAGAAATGGATGTTTCTTTCAGTTTGGAATTTCCTGATTATTTTCAGTGTTTATAAATTCTGTGTACCGTCAGATATGTTTGCCATGCTGAAAACATGAGGGGTTTATGTAGCCTCATTAAAAACATCTGAAAAAAAATTTAGCAAACACTCTCTTTTCCTTGTAAATATTCACTGGATATTCCCTTTTAAAAAGGAGTCTTGTTCTAAAACGTCTGCGTGTAAAATGCCAAAGTGGATGAAGGTAAAAAATGTTCCTTATGTACAAAACATCTTACGCATCTTGGCAGTCAAAATGTACTTTCTTTCTCTGTATATACAGAAAGCAATTCTGTGAGCAGAGAGAGAACTTGAGAACCTGAAGTGGTATACTCAATATATCTTGTACAAACATGTTTTATAGAAAAGCAGCAGTCACCTCCCAGTAACTGGCTGCCCTTAGGATAGATGCTTTTTAGTATGTGAGCTGCTGGCCCATGGGTGCTGCTCTTGCACTGGCACCGCACACCGCCGGGGAGCAGGTGTTCTGGTATGCTTCAAAGAGTTGTTTGGGTTCAGCAACCTGGGTCACTTTTCTTTGTACTTATTTTCACATTATTTTCCCAGTGGCTTTTTATTCATGTGACTACTTGAGGTCAGGTAATTTTCCATGTGGACAGTGGCTGTTTGTACACCAAAGGCTTGATTCATGTGCAGGAAGGACACATTTAATATTTGTTTTCTCTCTTGTTTTTAATGACAAACTTTGTTCTGTTTACAGTTTGTCATCCAGGCACAAAGGAGCCATGATGCCATGCACCTTCGATGACCACAAATAAAAAGTCACAAGAAGCGAGCCATTCATGAACAGTGCATGGGGAAAGATGTGTTCGCAGGGCCTGGCAGGCAGGGCCTGTCCCAGCCCAGGCCCGGAGCAGGGCAGGCAGCGGGGAGCGGGGGCAGCCCCAGCCCTGGGCATCGGGCATCTCCTGTGGGACAGGGCTGGGCCAGCCCGGTCTGGGACTTTGGCTCAGCTCGCCAGGGCCCATGGCCAGGCAGGGCAGGGCTGTAGGGAGCTTGAGACCAGCAGCAGGGACTGACAGCCCTGGGGGGCTGAAATGGGGTCCTGGGCCATGGGTGGGGTGGGGGAAGCCCCAGGGGGCTGGGCAGGGACAGGGACGCCCACGGGTGCCCTCACCCCTGACAATCAGCAGCAAATAAATTCATAGAGTCTGATACAGAAAGGGCTAAGCCAAAATACGAAGGTAGCTTGAGGAAGCGTATTTGAGGTACAGCTGAAGGTACAGCTCAGACCTTCTCTCATCTCCAACCTTCATCCTCTCCTTGGGCAGCAGTGTCCGCTCTGGCTGAGCTGTGTTGGCAGCTTGCAAACAGGCTGGTGCTCAGTAGTAAGATAAATACAGTTTTAGGATCCAAGATTAACACACATAACTGCATGAGCATGGTAAGAGTTATGTTTGTTTATTCAGAGTTGTTAATAAGAAAATGTTTACTTTTTATCAGAAGAATGTGAGTTAGATTAAGTGTAGTAGTCTGTCCACACTATTAGAATTCTGTGGCAAATCAGCTACTATCTGTTGTTCCACAATGAACATAAAATGAGAATAAACTCTGGGTTTATGTGGTCTGGCTAATTTAGCAGAAACAGTGTTCTGCCCACTCTTGACTGAGATAAAATCTGCACCCATTTGTGATTCCACATCAAAAACCCTGGCATTAAAGATCATTTACTCTATGTTGTCAAGCATTGGAACAGGCTGCCCAGGGAAGTGGTTGAGTCACCATCCCTGGAGGTATTTAAAAGTCATGTAGATGTGGTGCATAGGGACATGGTTTAGTGGTGGACTTGACGGTGCTAGGTTAACGGTTGGACATGATGATCTAGAAGGTCTTTTCCAATGATTCTGTGGTTCTACGATTCTATGTCAAGCCTTCAGATTGTAACATAGCTATTCTTATAACATTGTCCTCTGATAATAATCCATTGTAGTGGGACCATTTATAGAGGAAGGTGTTATTTGTCTCATGGATATTGGAATCGGCACACAGCAATCAAACTATATTTTCATGGTTCATGAAAAATGCAAAACTTCCTGGATAGGTTATGGAAAACAAATTCAATCAGACAAGAAATCTATTAGCAGGAAGTAGTGATTCAGTCTGATTTTGTTCACATTTTAAAATCATACGTTCCGTTCTTATTTTCATTAGTTTCATATACACTACATGTGGTTTACACACAACCACCCCAACAACCTTCTAATGTCTCCTTTAAGCAAAACTAAAGCTTAAACACCTCTGCTGGTGATATAAGGGGAAGTTTATTTTAGAACCTATTTTTCTGCATATAGAGCCACCATGAATTTGGGACAGCGGCTCTAAAATAAGCTTAGCCATATATTCCCTGGATACTTCCCACTTCCTGTATACCTGATCACTGAAATAAAGGAGACCCTGTTTTGACAAACTAATTTTGCACCTCATTCTCAACAAAGCATCCCTCCCCATTTTTCTGAAACTGTACACATATTTCTTCTAAGCCCACCAGTTGTCTTCCTGCATAAAACTTGCATCCTCAGAAACCTGTGTAATTTGACTACTAATTTCACAAGGGCATAGGTTATGAATTATGGACTGTATGCATGAAAGCGCAATATAGTGTCTGTTGATACTATCATCCTGATGTTGAGATGATGAAATAAAGTCATTCCAATCATCTTCCTACTTCCAACCCCACAAACATGTCCTGTACACATTAATGCACTAGTAATAACAACAATATAGAATATACAGACAACGGAGACCCAGACTTTGTTTGTGACCCATTTTTATTTGGTTTTGCTTGTGTTTTTTTTTTTTCCATTGGCTGTTGTTTTGCCTAGATTTTTAGAAGTGTAGTTTGGTTCACTTTTTATTGACTACAGAATTTCTTTTTGACTTGTAGCTAAAACCCACTGAAAATGGCTCGAGCTCATTTGATTTCATGTCAGATTTTAGGATTAGTAAGTGAAATAGGTATCTCTAGAGTGCATCTTTATTCACCTAACCAGTCTTTGCTATCATCTTTGGATATCATGAATTGCCAGTTTCTCTCCAGAAAGTGAACCTTGGTGACTATCCTTGGCTTTGATATCTTGACACTCAAGTGACAGTAGACGTATCCCATTCAAAAGACAACAAAGGTGTTTGTTTTCATTCAATGCTATAAATCACACCTGAGTGATTTTGAAACAACATCACAACATCACAGAATGGGTGAGGTTGGCAGGGACCTCAGGAAATTGGCTAGACCAGTGCCCCAGCTCCAGGCATGTACAATAGAGTGGGTTGCTCAGGACCTTGTCCAGATGGGCTTTGAGTACCTCCAAGGCTGGAGACTCCAGAACCTACCTGAGCATCCAGATGCAGAACTCGATTACTCTTACAGTAAAAAAGTTTTTTCTTGTGTTTAAATATAATTTCCTATATTTCAGGAAATGCACCTAGAGTTAGAAATCTTAAGGAGCAGCTAAACAAAACTAGACTGGCTTACTAACTGAAAAACTAACACTACCCCTTTCTATCGCCATATTATTCATACATGCTTCTATCACAATTTTGTGAAGAAGCATTAAAACCAGTGTGTGTTTTGCAGTATCAGTTTGCATTAAAACAAAAAAATGAGTCATACAGTGGTAATTGAAAGTTGATAGAATGCTTATAAAGAATAATTTAAAATTGTCTGTTGTTTAGTAATATTTAATTTGTTGATTTTTTAGGCTGAACTTTTAAGATGACACACAGACAGTACTGAAAAATGCTTTGAGTTCAAGTTGTCCTTTATTGTACTTTATCCCTTTCTAGTATGTTTTCCATCCCTGGATTTGGCCAAAATCATTCAAACAATGTGGAAAAGGAATTGCTGCTGACTCATTGACTGCTTACATATTTTGAATTATTAATTTGTTAAAATATTCATTTAGATCTGAAAACTAACATCTTTTTATAGCTGGAACATTTTTATTTCTAAAATACTGCCTGTGACTGTATCACAGGTTAAAAAACTTAAAAGGCAGGCAACATGTGTAAAACAATTTCACTTTCAATATATAGTTTATGTATATGTAAATAACTATATATAAAAATAAAGCTACATTTTTGTACATATATGCATATAAATGTGCACATATATATGTTAGGCAATTTTTTTAAATGTAGGTAAAACTATTTACTGTAGTGAAGTCACTCTTGGGAATGACTTACTAAATGTAAGCAAAATCAGAATCTGGTTCATTTTAAAAAAAAACCCAAGGCCTGACTATTTTTGCTTAGTTTAGATTTTTAATCTGTAGAGATAAAGGAAAAAAGTGGTATAAAACCCTACCAAATCTTAATACGTGAGCATTAGAAGCATTGTCACTGGCTGTCTTTTTACCCTTCATATCTGAGTGTCCTGAACTTAGTATAGTATAGAATTGTCTGTGCTATATTCTGATTTTGCTGACGTAAATAACAAAACTCCCATTGTACTCGGTGGTACAGGATTAGTCCCTCTATTTTTTTCTGGGGCAGAGGCTTTTTCCTTACTATTATTTTATCTTCATGTAAATATAGCAGCATTACTGAAAGCCTGAAGCTTCATGCCATTGCTTTGCTCATCTTCTTAAATTCAGTGCCACATGGCAGATTTCTGTGGAGCCTTATCTCTCAAGCCAAAAAGAAAAGCATGATCACAATAGTCAGCTTGGCTTTTCTTCTCATCTCTATATGCACTTCAGTGCAGGAGAAGTTCAGACACCACAGAGCTTCAAATGGTTTCTTTCAAAGGCATTAAGAAAAGAAAGGGAAACAAATATTGAGCTATTACAAAGACGTTTTCAGCCAGTGCATGTTTATTAAGCTTACTTTATTCTATCCAGCATATTCAAAGACATCTGATTAAACTGTCCCAAGTAAAAGGACAAAGCTTTCTTCAGTCTGTGCAGTAGAGATAAATAATTTTGTGGGAGATTTTTATCTCTCAGGCTCTGTACTGGAGGCTTGTTGAGACATTTCAAACAGGCTATGAGCATTGCCAAATGCAGTCCTGTTCAGAACATGCTAAAATATTGTATCTGGCTAATTGGAGATAGAAAAAGATTGTTTCTAATCACTGTATGACATACTTTGCAATTCTTATAGATACTAAGTTATATTTCTTGCTTCACGTGTATTTTCAGTGAAATTACTGGAAAAAGTCACAAAAATAAGGGTAGACCAATATAGCAGCAGAAATTGCTGTTTGGCACAGCACACAACCTTGTTTTGACCCTTGTTTAGGAATCCTACTTTAATCTTCATATTCTCTAATGTTTCAGCAGTGTGATAACTTACTTTTCTTAACAGGTAGCCGATAGTTTTGGAAGGGACTATTCAAAGGCAAAATGAAATATTGAATAACATCGTATTCATTAAAATGGAAACAGAACAGGACTTTTTCAACCAGATCCTTAGCTGTAAGTCCTCCTGACGTCAACATCTAACACTGTCTGAGGATCTGTTATTTTATCTTCATGATTTATTTCATTTTTTCAATAAATAAATCTCATCCATACAAGAAAAGTTGATTCTTATTGAGTTAGGGAATTTAACTGCTCCTTTTTTCCATTGTGCTTCAGTATGAAAATCAATAGCCCCAATCGCTTTTTGTTTCTTTGTCTGCTTACACTTTCTTTTAAAATAGTAATTAGTGAACAAAGAATGTGACATTCGAACTATGTGACTAAAGCAAATAGTACTGTTACTTCCAATCTCTACTTCTCCTCTATTCATGAAGTTCATCTTTATTTGAGTTCATCTAAGAGGCCAGATAAATAATTTAGCTTCAGTTTTATGCAAACCAATATTGCCACCATAGTTACACATCATACTTTTCTGCTTGGAGATCAAGACTTAGAGGAAGTTGCAAGAGGAGACCGGAACATTGCAACTCCAATAATAAAAGAAAACTTACTGTAATCTCCTTTGAAAAATTAAGCTAATTATTCTTTTGATAATACTTTTCCTATTTTGAAATGACACATATGATGGAACCTCCACCACTGAGTTTAGGAAACATCAACGTGCATTAATGAAAGGGGTACTTTGTGTATACATACGTATCAATCAGCAGCCACATGAATCTGCAACTAAGAGTTTTGACCAGCAAAAAAACCTAGTAAGTATTTAAAAACTGTCAATTATTTAATTTATTTCCATGAGTCTTCTTTTCTGTTTTTTTCCTTTTCTAAGCATTGTCCTTTCCTCCTGCTCTTTACACCAGTGATTACTGATAAAAGTAATGGCTACTTTCTTGCTTCCTCCACTTTAATCACACTGATTGGCCATCGCTCCTTTGAGTGCCTCTTGCAATTAATTTGTGACCGGCAGCACAGCCTGTGGAAATCAGCTTTCTCATTTGTCATATTTCCTTTTCATTTTGTTTGTTAATAGACCAAAACAGTTCCCAAAAATGTTATCACCCACTGCTGTCTTCACTGGAGGAGAGACAAAGCGAATCCCACTGAAGGGAAGATTATTCTGACAATGATGTTTTCACTGAAGAAAAATTACTTTAAAATGTGGTAAGTGGATCCCAAATCCACAGTCTACTTTTGCTCCTTCCCAGTCAGCACTACCTGTGGCTGTCACTCTTCTCCACTGCCACTAGTTATATGGCTTGCAGCAATATGAGCGAGCACAACAGTTTATGGCTGATTCAAGCTCACTGAGGCAGCAGTTATCAGGTTGTGTTGTTCCCTGTATACATGCAAATGCCTCTTTAACTCGAGGTGCCCACATTTTTCTAATCCTTTCATCCTGTCTCTAGGAGACAGAAAATAAAATTAATTAAGTAGGTTTTATTGCACGTTTGGGAAGGCGATGGGCCTTTGTAGCTCTGGGTCAGCAGTCTCTGATTTCATATTTGCATGAGGCTAATAAAGAAAACAAGACAATTGATATAATACCCTCTGCAGACAAGATTTCTGTAACTGATGGCATAACTTTCATGACCACTATGTTGCAATACATTAACTTACCACTGGAAGTGATACTTATCTCTTTAGTGACAGTTTTGGGAGACTTAATGTTAAACTGCTTTGTACACACCTATATAGTAATGGTGAATAAAAGAAGTGATGATTCCACTTGGAATTGGTTTTAATCAGAATTAATCTCTGGGTTTTTTTATTTTGTAAAAAGCTGTAACAAGTTTCTTTTTGTCTTTTTTGTATTCTTTAATAATTGAGGTTTTTTTCCCTGAAAGTGGAAACCCTGGCAGCTCCAGAGTGCAAATTGTGACTGGTACATTCCATGTGGTGGAAAGGGGGACTGTTCCACTGGTCTTCCCTTGCAGAAGCAATCTGGCTAATTTTAAGGTCTGTTTCAGAAATGTGCCTTACAGCACCCCAAACATTTTAGAAGAATAGTACTTCACAAATGCAATTATTAATTATCATGCTGAGTTAATGTAACAATTGTACAGCATTTGGGGATCTTGACAACACTCAAGCTGTATTGTTTACAATAACTGTATTGCTTTGCCAAGTGGATAAGGTATTTGTGGGGGTAAGGGTTCTTTGAATGAATAGCTAAAACTGTCTGGAAAGGAATTGTGTTACTTCAATATTTGTACAGAAATTACAGTTGTTTCATTAGCAAGAGGGAGAATCTGTGTAAGACTATCTTATTATTAAATGATGATAATACGTGTGACCTTATGGGAAGCCAGAATACAATGACTTTGTCACAGCATTCTAGGTGTGAAATTCAAAGATGCTGAGTGCCATAAATAATTGAAATGTTTTGTAAAAATTATTTGCTCATATGGGAATTTTTTTTCAGTATTTTTGCTCATTTTCATGTAAAAATTTTAGCTTTCCATTACAAGAAGTCCAAAATTAAACTGATTTCCTTCTTCCTTTTAGCCATCTGGCAATTGAAGAGGTTGCTATTGTTTTCTGTTTGTTGAGTTTCTTCACATTGCAGCTCTATTGCAGCAGGCC
>VZTV01079401.1:0-27436 GCA_013400875.1 Anhinga rufa
TCCTGTGGTTCCTTTCCTAGCTTCATCTGTTTGGACAATATTATCTCCCCTTCTGCTGGCTACTGCGTTTGTTGTCCATTCAAACTGGTGCAAGAACCTTCTCCTCTGCAGCTCTCACCGTGATCCTGAATCCCTCCTCCTCCGCCTATCCCATTCCTCAATACAACCCTTAAGGTTGCTTCTTAACTGGATCCATATATTTTGCTCGGAAAGCACTCCACTTGCTCCCCAAAGGTCTGTGATAAGGGTTAAGCCCTTGGAGTCCGTCAGATGCTTTAAGATCTCCTCACATAAAATGCTAGACTTAGACAACAGATAAACACCACCTCCCTTCCACATACTTCTTATAGGAATGCACAGCATAAACCCAAGTCAAATTGTATTTATCCCAGGTTGCTTCATTCTGCAATGCTGTTGCAGAAGCCTCCAGCGGAGGGAGCTTAAAATAACTAAAAAAAGCTTTACTTTCAAGAGACAGACTGACTTAATTAAGTCACCGTTTTGTACTTTTTACAAAAAAAGAAAAAAACTCAGGAAAGGAGAAAAGGAAATAATCAGCATTCATCAAATGGGAAAAGTCCAGATCAAACGGTGAAGAAGGGTTTTCAGACTTTGAGAGAATACAAATAGTGTGAAATAGAAAGCACAAATTAAATTAAGAATCATAAAATTTTCACTGTTCACGCAGCTCAGGCAACGCTGTCTGGGGCCAATTTATTACCAGGCTCAACAACAAATAAGCTCACATGATTCCCACGCTGAAATAACCTTTACTCATTTCACAATAAAACTACCATAGGGGTCTGGTAAGCAAAGATGAATTATAGCTGCCTGTCAGAAATAATGATGATAATCCTTTCCACTCCCACAACATCTGGGGATTACAACCACCTTTGCAGACAATACAGCAATCTCAAATACAAAATGTAACATAACAAAAGTATGTCATCAACAAGTTCACAGATGGAGAAACTGAGGCACAAACAGAGGAATTGAATCGGTCTACAGTCACAGCGTAACTTTGATCCCTGCTCTCACCTTGGCCTGCATCTCGTTAGAGTGGAAACAACTCCACCGACTTCAGTGGGGTTCTTTCATTTTACACGTCGCTGTCATCATCTCAACAGATGTATTGCAGCAGCACCTGGGCTCTGTGATTATGGGCCAGGGTCCTCTTGTGCCAGGTGCTACGCAAAACAAGCTGGGGTTGCTGAACAAAAAGGAATTTCCCTGTCCCAGAGCTTGCAGTGGAGATGAGACCGCATGCCTTTGTATTTGATGTAGCAATTGGGCCTGGAGAGCATGGATCTGTTACTTTCTGGCATAAGACCCACAGATTTGAGGACCTTGATGGCTGGGGTAAGCTTTCTCTAATGTTGAGGGTATATGGTGCATTCTAGTGATTGAACCTTAGGATGAGCACACAGGCTGAGCCACTTCCTCTAAGCTGAGCATTTCCCCTTCAGCTTAAGGGGGCGAGACCTGTAGCCGTGGGAACTGAAGGCAGCACAAAATACAGCGAAAGCCTATTTTTAAGCCCTTGCATGCATGTGTGCGGAGGGCTTTGCCTCTGGTAGAGCCTTAGCACAACAAAATCCTGGCTAGTCCACACCGAGTTCCTTCCAGGCAGCCACAGGCTTGGCTGCAAACCCTTCTCTTAGGTGACCCAAACCTTTCCTAACTGTGGCCCTACCTCACCATCCAGCTTCCCTGCAGAGGCTATAACATTAATAACAAGAAGGAAGCAGAACAATAGGAGTGCATCCAGGAAAGTGATACCTCTGGATCTAGTGTGCTTTGAAGGCACCAAGCTGTTCTGCCTTCATGAGGCACAACTCAGATGGTATCTGTCAGCCAAAGGCATCCAAGTCAGTTGTGCCAAGATGCCTTTTTCTTCTCAGCTACAGGCAACTGTGAAGTCCCTCTCTTTCCCCAGATGTTCTTGCACGCTCCATTGCAAAAAAAAAAGAAAAAAGTGTCTGTCAAAACTGTCCCTGCCTCCTCCCAGGGAAACAGTAGCCAGGGGCAAGGTGTGTGGGGGGGTCCTTTTTAGAAACTGCAGCTTCATTAAAGGAATTGGCATCTGGACTCAGTTTTGGAAACTCAGTGCCAAAGTGGCTGATGGGGCAACTAATGCTGTGGAGTCAGAGCCAGAAACTGCATAGCAGGCTTTTGAATGTGGTCTCTGGCAAGATCTATGCAATGAAATGACATTATGGCTTTGCCATCCATTACATGCAAATTAGAAAAGGCTGGCAGCCACGCAACTGGCATAGCATAGCAGCAATCATCCTTACAAGATGTAGAAGGCAAGGCTATCCATCCTCAACCCAGCACGGGGGTGGGAAAGGGAAGGACAATGCTCCTGCAGTACAACTGCTTGCCTCCTTTCCCCTCCAAGTGATCTAACGGGGAGGAAGACTCTTCCCAATGCCCAGTCCCTGGTGTTCCTACCTCATTTTTCAGCTTTGACAGAAGGTGTGAATTTTTCCTGTGACTATGCAAAATTCCTTTCAGGTGTCTGCCGCTTTCTGTCTCTCCTCCCCAAGCATCCTCGGCTTCGTGCCGGATAGCTGTAGGATATGCACAACAAAATGTCTGTCTGCAGGTGCTGAGCAGTGATAGATGCAGACAGCTGGCTGGCCAGCCAGGGCTTCACCTACTTTGCTCTTGATGAACTACTCTTCCTGTACGTTAATGGCTTTTAATGTTTTCCCCCACTTAGGCAGCCATCTCCTCCTCTTTAACATTTTGGATTTTCTCTGAACTGTTTGATCTACAGAACCTACAGCAAAATTCCCCAAGACCACACAGCACAATCTGATGACAGGGGACTGATATCAACCTCCTGGTCCCCTACTTTCAAAGTGATGAGAACTAATAATATGGGGAGATGTTGGTGAAAGGAGTATTCACCTTTGCTATGATTTATTGTTCTTCTAGAATCCCCGAGACTGCAGGGACTCACAATTTCTATGGTGCAGAGAGGTAAACTAAGGCAAGAATACACAAAAATGTATGGCAGAGCTCTTACTATTAGATTACAACAGACTCGCCCAAAGCCAAATGGCATCTTGGTGTCAGCAATGAGGTAAGAGTGATGGTATTCCTTGTACATGTCCTGTACTTGTGCTACCGTTAGATCAGGCCGCTATACTTGCCAGAGCATCTCTTTCAAACAAACAAGGTAGGTGGCATTAATAAAGGACTTTAATGTGAGTACTGTAGGTTTGATACTTCCAAATGTCCAGCCTGCTACCCAGCAAACGTGCCCCAACCCACCACTCCTGACACCACAGGGCTTCACAGTGCAACAGTCACGAATGGTTCCACAGGCTGATCACAGCCAGACTATCGCACACCAGTACTCCAGTTTGCCATTTGGAAGACAACTCAATGGCCTTTCGAACACCCTGCTCCCCGCGACACCACTGAGGAGTTTCAAGGCAGAGAGAAGGCCGGAGGCAGTAGTAAGCAGTCTTAAAAGAGCTCTTATCTTGGATAATCAACGCGAACATTACCCTGTGTATTGGATTCATACACCTAATCTGTTGAATCTGATACAGCTATAAATTGTGGGGTTTTTTGTTTGTTTGTTTGTTTGTTTGTTTTGTTGGTTTTTTTTATTTGTTTGTGGTTTTTTTCCCTACTGATTGCAGTGTTGCTGGCTACACTAGAAAGCAATGTCTTAGTCTAAACCAGTTTTGGTCTTTAAGGGACATCTGGATCAAGTCTGGCTCCTTGGTACTGCAGACAATTTAATCACAGACATCTTCAAAACCTGTGGTGGGTAGAAAACCAGAGGACTAAGAGGAGCTAGAGGAAACAAATCCTGCTCCTTTCTCATGTCAGTAGGTGCACTGTTGCCTTCTGGTGAAACAGCCAACAAAATAGGTAGTTTGGGATGCTGTTAATCAGAGGCAACTTGTGTAGCAACACCAAGGATTCCTCCCCTGTGTCCTAGTCTGCTCTTCTCAACCCCTGTTTCCAACCTGAGGGATGTCTCTCTGCGGTACCAACAGGAGCTGTGGCCACCTAACAAAAACCAAAACCGAACAAACAAAAAAGCAAGGTTCCTCAGATAATCTCCTCCACTTCCAATAGGGCTTGTGCCTATACAGTGGTGGAAAGAAAATGGCCCCAAAAAGGGAACAACAATCAAAGTTAGCTTAAGTAAAGAGTTATGTTTCACTAGTCACACTGATAGAACCAGAGAGAGGAGATAGCCCTTCACTAATTAAAAGCAGTGGTTGTTTCCCAGATGAGATTTAAAGTGGCTGTGCTGCCAAAGTCTATAAAAAGAAGTATGAGGTGCCTGAGTATGTATTTTACATTGCAACATTCACATGGCTAGAGAAGGGAACCTCAAGAAGACACGTCAAGCAAAGGCTGAAGGAGTTAAAGCCCAGTTAAACACTGGTTGAGTAGTATTTAAGGGCTAAGTAATTTTACAAGGATTAAAGGTTTGTCCAGCAGTCAAGTGAAAATTCTGAATCAGTCTACAACATTTTGTACAAAAGTGACACCCCAGTTGGAGTCAGGAAGGCCCTTATCCCACCTGTGGAGGGGTTATATTAGATGTAGGAGTGGGAAAAGGGGCGCTCTGACCATTCCAGGCAGCAGGTTGCAAGACAGGGCCGTGGCAGATGTAGATGTTCCAGAGTCATACAAAATTCAGAGACTATAATATTGATATGTGACAGATGTTATGGAAGCATGGAATATTCAAAGACCAGTGCATTAACTTTATAAATATTACATGCACCCTTATGGATTTTTTAGTGACTATATCCTTGGTTCTATAGGTAAACCAAAGAAAGTTTTCTGCACATAATAGAAGACCCTGCGGGGCACTTAATGCAAAACTTCCCATGCAGAAAAAAACCCCAAAGTTAAAAAGTCATTTAACTTTTGACCAATATCAGGAGAGCCAACAATGAAACAGGATGAAACAGTCATGAAACAGAATGAGCTCCTGGCCTGACACAAACACATCTGACTTGAAGCACCTGCTAAAGGCTCTTTGCTGCCATAAGCTCTACCTGCACTGTGGAAACTGAGCGTTTTCCCTAAGATCCAGGTGCATGCCCAAGTTGTGACAGGATACCCACATACCATTTACTTTCCTCTGGCTTTTTGTTAGTTCACTCTTTTTTTCATGGAAAAAACAGCCAGGCAAGCAGGCAGATGAGGCCCACGGTGTGCCTGGGACAAACAGAAGGCCACAGAATGCATGTGTCCTGAAATACAAATTAGACTTTGACAAGCACCTGCGGTGCTTTACAGGTTATTATTTTAAGTCAGGGAGCTGATAAGGATGGAGAAGACAGTATGGAAGAGCTTCACAGCATCGGCTTTGAGTAGGTTTAGGAGGCAGTCAAGGCCTTGTCGAGAGCTGAAGAATCATTCCCACTGGCAGCACCTGGGCCAGCCTTGGGTTCTCCCCTCCGATTACTGGCCACGGCTGAATCCGTGGGTCTGACACGGCTCTAGCAGGGATGGGCATGTGGCATAGGAAATACTCCGCAAGACTCAAACCTACTCGCAGCTTCCCCGGGTGCCGCGCATTGTGCTGGCGGCTGAGTCATCATTTACAAGTGTTATCATTTCCACGGGCTGCTGTTTTCCAACTGACCTCACCCTGACTCCTACTGCTGCACCAGATACCCATGCAAACAAAAGCTTGGTCAGCCACGCAGACCCTACCTTCCTTATTGCCCATTTCACATTATTAATTAAGTACCCACATCAGCTAAAGAGATGTAATTGCAGCCAAGTTCTTCCTCTGATCCAAAGACTCCCCTGAAGTTCATTAACATTTGTACTGTAACTACTGTTGAGATTGCCGCATTTCCAGTCAAGATTTCATACCAAATGAGGTTACCAAATAATGACTTAATAGCGAACACAGGGCAATTTATATATTGAAATTAAAGATTAAACCTTAATCTTAATTAAATCTCACAAAAGTTCAGTAAAGCTGCCCAAATTATAAAAAAATAAAAAGATGTATTGATTATTTGAGAAATGGAAATCACATTTAATAAATACAGGAGGGAGCCATTAAGGGAATGGGGAGACCAGAAAAAGCACTAACTGGTGATTAAAAGAAGATAAATATTTATTAAATGTTGCTGTGATTTATTAAGCTGTGTTGGGCTAAACAAATGTAATTTGATATCTGAATCATATCTCATTCTGATACAGCCTTCATTAAATCTGAAGTCTTGGCTTTAAACGGATATCATATGTTCCCTTCAGTTCTTAATCTCTTTGAAATATCAGTTTAATGCTGTGGAAGACACTGAAAGTCACAGAGACTGAAGTCTCCTGCGTATCAATGAGGTTGTTTTGCACTACAGGTGAGTAGTCAACTTCCCATTCCTCAGTGCTTTCTTATCCAGGACCTGTTGCAACCTTGCATTGTCCCTTGGTGACAGGGCAACGTTCAGATTTTAAAACCATTCTGTCAGAAAGCCAGACAGGAAGAGCGCAACTTCAAATTTCAATCAGTCCTCCAGCAAACAGTGTGCAGGTCTGAGGCAGAACACCCTTCGCCGGTTTTAAAGCGGGAAAGCCGACTGTCACGCTAACGCAGCTGCTGCCCAGCAGAACATTAGCGGAGGTCAAGTACGCGAAAACATCTACCCCCTTGTCGTACAGGGTAATTAGTCTAGCACCAAATAGCTCTGTTGATGCAGCTTCCCAGCTGAGATGTTAATCACGAAGGAGCTGAGAAATTCATTCTTCCAAGGTTCACAAAGCAACCTTATCTCAGGCCCCTTGCAGAGGGGGTGAGAGTCTGTTAGAGCATGACGCTCCATGTGCGCGAGGTGTTTGAATACGAACGTTTCTCGGGGTCAGACAGCAAGTTGTCTCCGTCTTAAATGCATTCTCACGCTCTCTTTTCAGCCTCTATTTGGAAGAGGAGCTTCTTGTTGAAAATTACTGGCATAAATTAATTGCTACCAATAATTAAATTTGCGCAGAGTTAAAATTAAGTTACAGTGCTCTTTCCCAGTGCTACAAGACTGAGTTACAGACTGCTGGTGAGAATCATTGCCTGTTACACTGTGAACCTGAAAAAAGGTTGTATGAAGAAGAAATATTCAACTTCCCCAAGTTTGCTGGAATCTGAATGTTGCAAGAACTCAAACTTCCCTCCCAACTCCTTTGCCCCCCTTCCCCCTCAAAAAGAGAGAGAGAGAAGAGAGAGGAAGAAAGGATGTGAAGTTCCCACAAATTGGAGAGGGGAAGAGACAATCTCATACTATTCCTTTTGTCTTTGCAGGAAATGAGGAACAATATCAGACTGAGCTGGGCTATGCAATCAATCATACTGAAATCAGAGTTCCACCTCTCATCTCTAGCATCTTCTTTTCTGCAGTCACTTGAGTGCAGAGAAGTGCAGCAGTGGGACAGAAGGGAGTAGAGACCTCCAAAGCCACTTCAGATCTGAGAGGACTTGATGTTTTGAAGGTAAAACCCAATCATTGCTTTCTGAAGCAGTTCTTACTCTTTATTGACACAGGCACCCTAGTGAAAGCCAGCGTCCAGCCTCAAGGGCCAAAGAGATTCATTAAGCCAGATTAAACATCTCATTTTATTAAAGAGCAGCTGTGAGAGATGCCTTTGCATTGTATGCAGCCTTCCCATAGGAATTTCATGATAGCAAACTCCTGGCACTTCCTCTCCCTTGCGCAAGCAGGAGTTGATCTAGCACAAAGTAATTATTTTCAATGTGTTTAGCCAGAAAAAAAGGCATGACTTTAAAATCCTCACTACCAACACAGCCAAGAAGATTCTTCTTCTGGAACTCACTTTTGGGTGGAAAACATGAGCAAAAAGTTCAAGCCCCTGAAGCAATTGTCTCGGAAAGTTTTAAGCTACTGAAGATAGCGGGTTTAGGACCATAACTACAATAAACACAGCAAATGAATAAGAATCTCCTGGCAAGAATAAACCAGAATTGCAGAGGCTGATGCTGCCAGTGAAAAGAACAGGAAGGTAACCAAGTGAAGAAACAGCATGAGGAGGATTATCCTTATTTGGAAGCAATCCATTCCAGCAATAAATTAAGGCAAGGATCTCTGCATCAGAAAACAGCAGGGCAACCTATTAAGCTAAAGGACAATCTGCTTTTTCTGTCACCTTTGAGCCCTGACTGAATGGTGAGAGAAACAAACATACCAGAGATCAAAATGTACATTATTTCAAAAGCAGTAATGGTCGGCTGGAAGTTATAGAGACAGCGAAATTCTTTCCCCACACATCCCTAACGCAAGTGCCTGATCTTCAGCGACAATATATCTGGATTGCAATGGTCGTAAAGATCAACTCACCGATGAGCGCTTGGATGGAAGAAAAATGATAATTTGTATTTTATGTCAAAAACACAGTGGCTCTCACCCCAGCTGCTGCGATGGGATGGAATCAGGTGAAATACTCAGTGCAGACTGGTGAAGCATTTTTCACAGTGGTATTAGAAGACATAGTGGTAAAAAAAGAAAAAAAAATAAAGTCTATACACTTTTAGCTCAGAGGGGTCTCTGGATCTGCCAGCTGTAGCACATGACATGGTGTGCGTGCTGGCGTGTTCCAGGGTCACATTTACTGCAGGGAAGCAGCATCCACAGTTAAGGGATTTCCGAGGGGCAAACGCAGGCTCTATTTCACAGGGTTTTAAATTACAGAGAAGCAGTCCCTAAAATGAATGCACTGTGCAGAAAAGGGAGAATACGGTTGAAAGAGAAGTGCTAGCAAATCTTAAATGTATAGTGGCCACATGCATAATGTGACCAAAAAGACAGAGATTATTTAGATTTTGGATGGTTGTGTCCCTCTACACTTTCAGGTAGCTGCTCCAGCTATCAATAACAGGACTTCTGTAACGCCTCTTACTCCCTTCTGAATAACAGCCCGGCTGGTGCATTTTCATCTTTACCTCCACTAATCTAGTCAAAAGGCCCTAAGAGCTGCCCTGATCAAACTGAAAGCTGACATGTCACCGCCTCTGGTCTCCCAGTCCGAGGCTTTCCCAAAGAAAGAAGAGGTACCCAACGATCCCAAACCGTGCACACTCCATTCGGTGATGAACGCAAACAGCCTTTACCTGATAGATACTCGAGCATCTCCAGCTTCCTCTAGTTCCCACTGTGATACTCATGCTGGTGCAAAATTCTTTTTTTAAAATCTCAGATTAGTCTGACAAACACAAATGGACTGGGAAAACGGCAGTGTCAAAAAAGGTTGCTCTCTTTTAAAGAGCACTGATGAAACAAGTAAAGTACTTCCTCACCACAGCATTACCTCTAAAATGAGCTCTCGGTTACATAGTACTACGACACCTTTTCCGAGCTCACTTTAAAGTCCAGCTGGCACTAGAAAGGAGTCCCAGAGATTTTGCTGGTCGCTCCTTCTCCTGTTGGTAAGAGGAAGCCAGTTTCAGCTTGTGCTCTGCTGACCAGGGCAAAACACACTGATATACTCTGTTGCCCATAGAAACTATGCTGAAGGGGAGATGTCGGCATCAGATGACTAAGTCACGCATGATCCCTGGCTATGTTATCAAGGCCCCTCGTGGAATATTTCTACCAATGATAAAATGTTATTGCTGCCATTATCAGGCACTTGGTCTTTATCTGTCTACTCATGACAGGCCTCGTTATTCAGGCAGGTCTTGGGCCACCTTCAAGGGGAGATCTTCTCATCCAATGTCAAATACACCAACTTTCTTGACTTTTCTGATCCTCATTTTTCTTTCAGCACCTCCTAAACTGGCTTGCAAAGCAGATGCATGCAGCTCCTCCCCAACAAATCTCAGGGTGAGAGCTGAAGGGACCCTGCGCTACCACAGGGCCCCCCTGACCCCAAAAGGGTCCAGTCTAGATTTTACAGAGCAAAGGCAAGCTCCTGATCTTTCCATACTGGTCTTGATAGTGACACAGAAGAAGGAGACACTCAAAAGTTAAGGGACAAAACTGCAAAGCAAAATGGCTGAAGAACATGCCCTGGATTGAGACTTTTACAGCCCAACCACATCCACATTCATGCAAAATAGCACAGCCGCTAGGCTTGCCTTCTCCATGTAACTCGACACGTTTGAAATCCTTGGCACCTCAACACAACTGGCGCGTGAGGACCAGTAACCCTATCTGACATAGTATGCACTAGCCCTCTTTCCTTTTACCGAGCAATTTTCCTTTTACCTTCCCCCTGAGGAGCATACAGGCATCACTGTCCAGGTAGCAGGGGGCGCAGGGTGCCCTGTGTGGGGGAGAGTAGAGGGGCTGCCCCATGCTGGTCTCCGTCAGCGCCAACCCATGCTGCCACTATGCTGCAGCCAGTCAGAGGGGCCCCGGCCCCAGCTGCGCTGGCAGGGATATGGCAGGGTGGTAGCACGGCGGGCAGGGGGCTCTGCAGAGGAAGCACAGGAGGAGACACAGCAGAACACAGGAAAGGAGATTTTACAAGAGGAGGTATGCCTCTGAGGCAGCTGCAGCTATGGGGGACCAACACCCCGAGGGACCATGACTGTGGAGAACCAAGGCAAGCAGGGAACGAGTGAGGAGGAAGAAGCAGGGAAAGAAAAAAAAACAAACACAAAAGGCAAGAAAGCAGGAGCAGCAGCAAGAAACCATCATGCACCAACCCAGCCTCCTGCGCTGGCCATTGCCTCACCCAAGGGACTGGCAGGGACTGAGCCTAATGTGTGGCAGAAACAAGGTGAGAGGGCAAGGGAAGGTGTTGGACTGTAGCTGAGCCTGGGGAACAGGAGGAAAGAGCTTTCCACCAGGGTTTCATTGTTTCCTTTCTTTGTTTTTCCATACACAAACCAGTAATTAAAAGTCTATGTTAACTGGCAATAAAGTAAAATTAAATTCCCCAAGCTGAAACTGTTCAGCCCATGACAACAGAGGTATGGGAAAGCGTTTTCCTTGCGTGCACTAGAAGAGCCCAAGTAAACAGGGAGGCAGTTGCCAATGATTGAAGGTGGCAATATTGTGGGAGCACTCTCCAGCGGCACAGCTGCCTCCTTGCTCAAGCTTAGCTCTAGCCAGAGGCTTTACTCCATGTGTTGATTGCTCACAAAGATTTGAAGAACAGTTATGGCATTGCTTTCAGTAAGCAGAAAGGTAAGCTGCAGTTGGTTGGTCTCCACCTTATGCAGGTTTTTCTCTCTCTCTTGTCTCAAAATTTCTCTTGGAAGCTCATCTAATTTCAGGAGTTTGGAAGGACAAGGTGCACCTCATTAAATTCTTTAGATAAGAATTATAGAGCAATATCTGCCACATTTTACATGCTGGACCCATGCAGATATGGTAGTCCCTACGGTGTGTTTCTCCTAAGTCCTGTTCTGTTTCGTAAGACAGGAGTGATGTTATAACTTTGAAGATCAAATGATGGAACTAACTCAACTCCTTGCAGATGCAAAAATGTATGCCAGTGTCATGCTTTTTAATACCAACATCAGAACCCTGAAGGGGAACTAATCTATCTAAACCACAAAACGATGACTGGCCTTCTGGGGAGAACTCCAGTATGGAATAGATGAGTAGCAAAATGCAGTCAAGGAGGCAGCAAGTGGGGTGCAATACAGATATCATGCCTCTGCCCGTTAAGATGCTTTTGTAACATATGTTGAAGTTACTAATGTACAAGTCACATGTGTTACAGAGGCATCTGATCCTCTCTCCTTTCTTCTAGAAAAGCCCACTGACAATCTCTAACCCTGCTACACTATCTAAACGGCAAGCATCCTAAATTAAACAGAGAATTGGCAGATAATTAAATGAGACTGCTCTTCTCCCTCCTTCTACCTGACAACTTCTAAAAAGTTGTCAGCACAGGAAAGGCTATAACATTTATCTGAGATAGTAGAATTTAGCACCAGTGCTTACAAAAATTTAAGTGTATTATATGGGAACTCCACTAATCACATTTTAGAGTGAAAACAAGAAAATCCCTAGAGGAATCAGAGAGGGATACTGAGAGAAACTTAATATACTAAGCATTCTTCAGTGTTCAACACATCTTTCCTTCCACATCTGCCAGCATCACATCTTTAAGACTCACTGTGCCAACTCCTGCTCTGGGTAAGATTTGACTTTATTATTATACTCATTATACAAGTAGAGAAACTGAGGCAGTGATAGATGAAACAAATCATAATAGCTATTAAGAGAGCTATTAAGAATCCAGAGTAGAGCCCCAAATCCCTTGAATGTTGCCTGCTGGACTCTACCAGAACTTGCTAGGTACGAACATCTCCCCACTGGACTAGCCTACTGAAGGACCCAGTCAAAAATAGGGACTCTTAGCAATGTCTTGAGAGTTAAGGTGACAAAGAGGACTGTAGGGAAGAAATGAAAGAAACCTTACCCTAGTAATATCAGTCATAGCTGGAAAAGAACAGCTATGCCATGTAAAGATCAGAAACAAGCAGAGAAAGGGAAGCTATTTAAAGTCAAGTCCTAACTGGGAGAGGGACAGATCTTGGGAGTATAGCAGCTAGGTTTGTGAGCAAAGACTGATATACTGGATTTAACTAATACATTCCTAAAAATATGGGCTGTGCTTTCAAGGAAGGTGCCTCTCACGACACAACTACATGGGCAGCTCTAGGTATCTCAGCTACTGCCAGAAACAGCACATCTTTCCCCACACTCCACTGCCTGATTCAGGAAGGATCAAATCAACCCTCACGGATGCCAGCTGGGGCCTACTGTCCTGGTTTCAGCTGGGATGGAGTTAATTTTCTTCGCAGTAGCTAGTATGGGGCTGTGTTTTGGATTTGTGCTGAAGCAGTGGTGATAATGCGGAGATGTTTTGGTTGTTGCTCAGCAGCGCTTACACCAGTCAAGGACTGTTTCAGGTCCCCGTGCTGTGCCGGGGGCACGGGAAGCTGGGAGGGGACACAGCNCCATCCCACCAGGGGGGAGTGAGCGAGCGGCTGCGTGGGGCTTGGTTGCTGGCTGGGGCTGAACCACGACACCTACCAACAAACACATTTTTGTGACACTTTTCAGAGAACCGCCACATTGTTAATAATACATTAATTGTCTTTATTCACTTCACTTATTATTATTCTAATTTCCCGATAGGTCCGTTAATCTCTCCTTTATACCTATTGCCATAAACCTCTGGCACGTGCTACTGGCATCGCTGATGCACTTAGTGTATGATTGCCATTCATAGTTTTGTCTTTCTCCTGTTTTTTTTTTTCTTTTTTTCATAAAAACACAACCTGCAAGATTTGGTTCCGGGTTTTGAGACCATCTAAAATTTGTGGGTATTCTGGCTAGTCTGTTCTCCTTACCACCTCTTTTACGTCCACACAGTTTCATGTTCACACCTTTAGTCACAGGGAATATACTTTGCAGATACTTGAGAGCAGCCTGTTAACATACTTTCAAACCTTTGCTGTTTAGAACATGTTGAATTTGGGACACGAACTGTATTTCACCTCTAGGCGTTATCCTAACACTATAAATAATATACAAAGCATTGCAAGGATTTCAATATCCTTACTTTTCCCTCTAGACTCTTAAAACTATCATCCCAGTTTTTAATAATCTACTTATTTGAAGTTTTGTGTCATGTCACTCTTGAAGTGATTCCCCTGGGAAGACAACAGACTTGGTCTATTCGTGTCACTCATAATGACTGAGCCACAATAAGCAACACTGGCTGGAAAAACCTCTTTTAGAAAAACTCTATAAAAATGCCAGTTTGTGGGAATCGAAGTGTGCTGAAGGTATATGTCAATCTCATCAGAAAGCTTTGGCCTATGTCATACTCAATTTCCTCAGAAATTTTCCTAGAAATTAATTTCCCGTCATCTGTTTGTTCTTGCCTTTCCAACCTTCCATCCTGATTTGTGACTAATTTTTATACTTCAAAAAAAGAGTGTTTTTTTCTTTTCTCCCACCAGATACAATTTTCTGTTTCAGAACTAACATCTAGAGTGCCTAAAATGGGAGCCAGTACTCCTTATTGTGCATTCAAGAAATTAGCTGCCACAAACAACATTTGCTTGAGCCTGATAAACTGTTTCTCCAGCCCATACGCCGCTGCTACGCGTATTCAATTTAAGTTTGGATAATTCAGCATAATCCTATTATAGAAAGGCACAAGCCACAAAGTTCTGTTCCAGATGACATGTCAAAAGGTCAGTGGCACTCGCAATCGCGACTTCTAACTTTGGTCCAGTTATGAATTAGTATAGATTTCGGTTCTTTCCTAAACCATCAAACGCATGGCTGTGAGTGTCTCCTTGCTGTGGTATTTCAGAGGCTGACAAACAGTTAACATGTTTTTTGTCTTCAAGGCCTGAAATCTGTCTCACTAAAGGCTCTATCAGAACTGGTATTTCGATAGAGCCCACACAAATCTACGCAGAATGCTGGTCTGTGACCTTACCACATTTCCCCACACAGAGACAGAATTTATGGTATCCCATCGATTTTTCCCAATCCATTTTGATTCAGAATTGCCATTTATTCTGGTGTGTTTTTATCTTTTTTTCCCCCCAATTCTGCCTCACTTATTTCTTTAAAAGCCCTGGGAGAGTATCCTAGCAGTCTCAATAGAAAGAAGTCACTTAATAAAGTCACCCATAGTTTCATTTTGCTGAAATTTTGCTCCTGCTTTGAGCGTGACTTTGGGCCTATTCTTGCCTTTCCAAGCCTATTCCAGCCTTTCCTGTTTAGGCCCCCATACGTTTTTCTTAATGATAAAGATTTCTTGTTCAGATTTGCTACCACCTGTGGATTTTACCACCTGGTCTGAAGGCCCCTCACAATTTACTAGCTTTCCCATAGCTCCACACCAGATATATTTTTTTTTTTCTTTTGCTTCTAACTGCACATAAGCAGGAGTTTCCTAGAAACCAACTCTTCTGCCTTCCTGCAGAAATCCTTCGCTATTCATTAAGCAGCAGTTGCAGCCAGCTAGAGGGAGAAACTAGCCAAAATCTAAGCACTGGCTAGAGGGAACATATCCAGGGGAACCCCCACTAAGCTCCCACAGTTTATACCCTACAGCTTATACCCAAAAAAAGAGAGTGGAGATATCTAGATCCTCAGCGTGAAATCCACCTGTTAACATGATGAGTGCAGCTGTGAGAGTGATTTCAGGCATACCTAGAGGCGGTTCACTCCTGACCATGAGAGCTGGAGTAGCCTTAGTGCCTTGAGCACTAGCCTAGGTAGACATACAGCCTTTGCTCCAGCCCTACAGCAGCTCCAGAGAAAGTCAGCCATTAAAAACTAAATAAAGAAGACTCTGAACCAGGAAACTATTCACCCAGGTTTTACTGCATCACATCAACATTTTCTAGCAGTTAGATATCTATCCGAACACACACTGCCTTTTCCTCCAGCTCTGCATAATGGGCATTAATCAGGGCCCTCTGCATTAGCCTGTGAAGTCCCCGTGAGACCTGATCTGTCGCTGGTGTGGAACCACGAGTTTCACTGGAGCTACCCTAGCCTAAATAAATTCCCCTTGTCCTTATCCAGCCTAACAAAACAGGAAGAAAAGAAAAACTAAGGGAAGGAAAAAACAAGGAGGAATAAAGGAGGAAAGACTGAAAGGTTCTGGAAATAGCTGGGATTGTTCATGCTGAGCCATCAGACCCTGAGATTTGAATAATGCATGTTCCATAAATCTAAGTGTCCCTGCTTGCCATGTTTTAGAACAGGGAGCAAAAATAATAGCTACTGTCCACACTTATCACCAATAATAAATTATAGGGCTCCTGTGTGTGGCAGCGATTAATGCAAAATGCAACCCAAAACACATAACTAAATAAATAGATAGTTTGACTTTCCTGGGGGTTATCTCTTTCCTTTCCTACACCCCTATCAGAGTCTCCTTCCAGCCAAAAACTGTACTAGGAAAGACCCATCCTTACACCGTACCCCTTCAGACAGACAGACAGGCAGACTAACTTCTGGTTATCTTCAGAATATCCACCAAGGCAGTCAATGGAGTGTACACACCTCTGAAAAGAGGAGACAGCAACCCACTGCACAGCTTTTGTTTCTTCTGGAAGACAGTCTTCCCAAAGGAAAACAGAGCACACGCTCACGGATGCACCTCTCCAAATGTAAGGTCCACACTGCTTCCCTGAGATCACATTCTGATCTACAGCTGACATGCAGATGTATGAGGGACAGAGGATCCTTTCGGCAGCGCTCCCTCTCCTTCAACTTCAAACAGTTAACTAAGGGAATGGGGTGGGGTGTTCTTTGGCACCCAAGCAGCAGAATGGTAGCAGGGAAGTCGCTTGAAAAGGATGCAAGGATAGGGTGTGAGGAACAAAAAGGGCTACAGAAAGTCCATTATAGAACTGGCCTTCCCAGTGTAAGACTTCCCTGTAAGGACTCCACTGTACCCTCATTTTCACCTGCTCTGGGAATTACAAGCTCAAGCAAAGCATCACTCTTCATTACCCGTATCTGCTCAGTAATGATGGGTCACCTTGGCAGGGATAAGGAGAAGAAAGAAAAATCAACAGGCAATACAGAAATCCAAAAATACTTGGTAACTCGAAGGTGGGTGCAGCTACACAGGCTAAGTACCCACCTTAACATTATAAAACCTCCCCCGCCCCCACCGCTAAAGAAGTTTGACTCCCTCGAATTTAAAGGATTAGGTAATCGAGACAGTGATGGAATAGGCAGCCATTAAGAAGCAACCGAGCACTTAAACAGAGCTGTAATCAGTGCTAGACCATGGTAGCTCACAGGTAGCTAACTGTACCCTATTCTCTCAGTGTTTTAATTCTGACATACACAATTTTGGTGGAAGGTTGTTTTTCCTTTTACAGAGGCTGACTTCTGTGCTTTGCCAGTCTTTTCTCTCTGAGGGAAGGGTGATCTGTCCCTAGAGAAATCTCTATTAGTAGAGGCAATTTCCCCTTAGAGAAGCCATCCCTGTTTATAGCATGGGCTTCTGTGTAGAGCTGCCCTTGGCATCCTCCCTTTGTAACTGTGAAGCAAGAAACAGAGCTGGAAAGGTCACACAAATCAGAATCAACAGAGGGGAGAGGCTACCAAAACACCTATAAAGGCAGCTCGGAAGGAGCTTGAGACCCAAGGTACAACACTTACCTGACCTGACCAGGTCTATGCTGCCTGTTATATGCCCTCTTCTTCTCATAAGCGCCCTGTGCTCTTCTCCAGCGCCAGTGTAAGTCTACTTGCTAGACTGGAGACACTCTAATTTACAAAAGCAAATTAAGAAAAGAAATTGTGGGCTCAAGTCACTGAGGGTGAGGTAACTCACATGAATGAGAGCAGGGGGGCAGAAAAAAAAAGAAGCTCATACACAAAGCAGATACTATTATTATTATTATTAGCTATTCATTACTCATATGTTGGTATTATAGTAGGATCCAAAAGCCTCATTCAGTATCAGGGCCCCATTGTGCTAGTCTCTATGCAAATACAAAGAAAGCCAGGAAGAGCTCACAGTCTAATTTAAGACAAGACCCAGCAGGTGAATGTAACAAAAATTGGAGGAAAGGAGGGTAAGAAGATCATGTGGTTTCACAGGCTAATGGTATTTTGCTGAATGCTCATTCCTGGGAGATCTGAAAGGTTATGGCTTAATAACCCTCAGGGATGCTTCTTATGACTTTAAACTGTGAAATCTCTGACCTCCTGGGTAACCGCAGCACAATAATATTTCCTTTAGTTAAGTGAATGTCTAAAACATGCTTAATTAGTAGTCCATTAGCTCTCCACTTGCCTCATTAACATGTCTGTGGAGCAGGTAGTGTTGTCCCACCCCTGCCATGCTTTTTTGACATTTTGGTTTCAAATGATACCATGCCAGGTGTAATGCCTTGGTGTGCCCTCCCTCCAGAGGCATCTTATTTCATCAGTCCATGTTTTAAACATTTGGCTCTGTCCCACTACAGGTTTTCTTAGAATTAAGAGGTCTCTTCTGCTGTCTGCTTAAGCATTACTCAATTATTTTGTTTTTTTTTTTTTTTCCAATGACAGATAGTGTTTTCTTTTTTTCTTTATTTATAAATGGTGGAAAGAAACCAAGGACACTACTGAGCAAAATGCCAGCCCTGGGGTTTTTGGCAGGCTAAGGCTTCCCAGGCCCCTCGTTAGAGAGTATCTATAGCATGGATCCCATTTGTACAGCCTCTATGATAGTCTAATTCACAGCACATAACCTAACAAAATTGTGATCTTGGCAACCAATGAAAGATAGCCTTTACATCCAATTCACCTGTTCTCCATTTAAGATTTCAAAAAAGGTCAGTCCAACCAGTCCAACCAAAAGGCTTACCCACTCCTCCCACCCCCTTCAGCAAGTTGTGCCAGTCCTAGTCTTCCTCAAATACAAAGTGAGGATAATATTCACTCATCTTTCACAGCCATTAGAAATTAATTCAAGGATGCATGTGAAGAAGTTTGAAACTGAAAAGCACTCGACATTCTTCAACATGGCATGAAGTTCAAAGCAACCCTGATGAAAATAGTTGATACACTTTTTTTTTTAAGCTGCTATTTTGACTTCTGCATCAAAAAAATTGTTACCCTCTAGGTCTGTGGCATACAGAGTGCAGCTCATAATCACTCAACATCTAAAATGTAAATGTGCTTTAGTTGAAAAGTATTTGGTGCTGTTTCTGTGCTGATTCTTCTCTACCCTTTCACTGGGAAAATCAAAGCAACTTTCAGTAGCGAGGCAATGATGCAACTAACATCTGTCATGGATTGTTTCTTCTTCTCCTCATTTGTTCCCCTGGATCAACTGCGGTACATCTGAGGGGGGAGAAGGAGGGTTGCTTGTTTGGTGTGGGGTTTGCTGGGGATGGTGGTGGTGGTGGTGTTTTGTTTGGGTTATTTTTTTTTTTGATTGAGTTTTTTTCCCCCGGCAGCTCTTTTATGTGTTTCACTGATTATATACATGCAAATAATACTCAGAGAAGGAAATGCAGAGGAAGTGTATATTACACTTGGAAGAGAGGCTTGTGAGATTTGTGATGGCCATTCATCCCATGGCTGTTGACAAATTAACAGAAACCAACTATCTCGTACCCCAACCAACCCTAAACTTGCAAGAGAAAGCTCTGCTCTGCCTGAGAATCAGAGGTGAGACATGGCATGCACCTTGACAACATGGCAGTCATATTGGTTCATCTTTCAGGACAAATATCAAAACCTTGTGACTTGATATTGTGCAGGAAAAGCAAAGCTGATTTGGTTGCCTCTGCCTTTTCAGTCCTAATGAGCAGATGAAGCTTTGGTCTGGCCCCTTGCTCATGTTCAACTCCCACTGTGCAGTCATCTCCTCCAAGAGCTAAAAACTTGTGTCTCATCTGCAGGATAATGGAGTGGGAGACCTGTCACTTGAGTTCACTTAATGATTGCACAGAGATGCCAGAGACATTTAGCAGGTATATACTTCCCTATTCAAGTGTCTTGGCAAGTCCTCCAGTAACATCCCTGTGCAGCCATTAGTACATGGAGCCACGTGGTCTAGGCATCCCTAAAAGGTCTAGTTCAGTCAACCATGATATTCAGATAACCTCAAGTAAACCAGACCTCTAGATACATCCATTTTATGCTAATTTGAGAACACACTCTCTCCCTACAAGTCAACAGCATAGGAGATGTTTTATCATTTATACCCAGGCTTACCTCAGCTGAGAGTCTAGGCACCGTAGATGATTCAAGAATGAAGAGGGGGACAGATGGACTGACTGCAGGATGAATCTGTCACTGTTACCATTAAAGACACTTCCAAAGACCATTCTCCTAAATCGGATACTTTAACTTTATGCCTGAAGTTTGCATAAGATAGCTTATGCAAAATTATAAGTTAGCTTCACATAAATCTCTGAACCTCAGATACAGAGTGTGGTGGGGAAAAAGCCATGTTTCATCTTGGAGGTCACGGCTTTGCTCACTATTTGGTCTGAATCAAATTTGAGCAGCTCCTCCCAGCCTAGCCACCAAGAGAGTTCACTTTTTTTAAACTTTTTTTTTTTTCCCTTTTTAATTTTGGAGTAGAGAAAAAACATTACCCACATAGAACAACTGGCAGGACAAAAGCTTAAAATACTCTTTGTCTTCATGAGCATGCAGTAATGAATGGCTTCTCTTTGCTAGGCTCTTTCTCCACTATTTTCTTTGAAAGCCAGCCAGCCCTTTAGTTGATGAATTGGGTTTGCTAATTTGTGAGAGGTTGGAATCATTTCTCATGTTAAGAAACTCAAGATAAACATGCTGTGCTCTCTTTCCCTTTTTCTCTTTCTCGATGATTTCCTTAATCTACAATAAATGCCATTTTGGACTGAAAGCCCTTGTTCTGAGCACAGAGGCATAAGAGGCCAGCATGGAGGAGTGGACTTGCAGAGTTCACACTTGTGAGTTAGACACATGGCAAATAGCCTGGAAGTAGAAGTCAGCTCACAGGAACTGGGCATTAAGGCTTAGCGACAGCATTCTGGGAAAGTGTGTCTCTGTAATGGGAAAAGAGGTTTCAAGCTTCCCTCAGTTCTGGGCAAGCTGCCCGAGGCAACCAGGACTGACCGCTGTAGTCTAGAGTGGCCTTAGGGAAGCTGGATACTGCATTTTTATCATTCCCTTACTGCTTTTCTCCTCCTCACTCTCTAAATTTTTATTCTAGCTCTTTCTTTTGTAAGGAAAAGGGAGAGAATAAAATTTTATTTATTTTTTTTTTTCAAGAACCTACGCCAATCACAAGGGCTTGGATCCAAGCAACCTGGAACTATAGGAAAAGGCAAAGCCAAACCTCACCCCGCAGCTCTTCACTTCAGGGAAGCTCCCAGCTGCTCTCTTTGTCTTTGGACAGTACTTTTTTTTTTTGGTCTGACTTCTGCAGCTCAAGCCCTTTTCATTGTTTTCAAACACCGGTCCTGGAGGAGAGCCTGGATCTATGGTGCGCCTTGCATTGCAGGCCTTCAGACTTCTGTGGCTGACTTGGGGGATTCACTAGGCATTGTAGAGACTTCAGCACTTCTTTTTTGCAAGCAAAGGGCAAATGCCAGCTTGAAAGACACAGATTCCTATAAAAGCTCTATTGCTTCTGGATATACTACACCCTGGCTCCAGCAATGCTAAAAATAAAATAAAATAAAAATAAATCAAACACATTAAACAGGCTTCCTTGTCAGGAAACGAATAGCACAAAACCGGTGTTCCAGGAAAATGTGAAGTACTTTAATTATGTAGGTCTGTTATAACATCATTTCAGCATCTTCCACGTGCAACTCTGTCTGCATCTCAGCTTCTACCTCCAGTGGCCTCATTACACAAACGGAGGTAGAGAGCTTGGCCCTCTGCACTGTTCTACAATTGCTGCACGGGAACAAAAAATACCATCAAGCACCTCTGCTAGTATCAGGCTGCTCAGAGCTATTTCCAGGTAAACCAGCAAAGGGGTTATAGAGTTTTATAAAAAATATTTTTCCTTTTCCTCTATGATAACTCATTTTATTGTTCTAGTTAGCGTATTGTAAACAAAGTTAGCACTCAATAGCACTACATGTGCAGGGAATAACACAGTAACACCCTACAAGAGCAGAGGAAGCGCACAAACTGCGCATACCATTGCAGATTTCACACAAGAAGATACAGAGCAGCATGCCTGGAACTAAAATTTTGCATCACGACAAGCACGAATGTGTAACAAAGGGCAAGAGTTGCAAGAGGATTTGAAAAAAGAGAACAAGAAGGAATAAAGCAAAGCTGGGTGAGCTATATGTCAAAAACATACAATTAAAACCATGAGATTATGTGGTAAATATTTTGGAAACTAGGAGGAGGGTCAGACTGCAGGAGCAGCTAACAATGCGCTAGAGCACATCTTCCAGCAGCACGCAGCAGAGACTACAGGACTCTTCAGCTCTCCATTTAGCAAAGTGCTAACCCTTACGGTTACAAACCAGTGTTGGTTTGGCTTTTCTTTTCTTTTTCTTTTTTTTTTTTTATTATACCCCAGCGCAGCTCTACCTTATCCTTTTGCAAAAGAACTGAAACAACAGCTATGATAAATACCAGCTCCTCTCACAGGTCTCTGTGGGTATTGACTCTGAAGCCTAATTATGTCAATTTAAGTGTCAGTATTGTTAACTTGTTTTCAGCCATTCATTTCAACAAAAACAGCTGTCTTCCCTAGAATAATGGGCAGAGTTTCAGACTGTGGACAGAGCACAAATAGAATAATTGACAGTGTCCTCCCACTCTAGCTCTGGGGAGAAGCCGAGATAGGTGGGAGCATGAATAAGGAAACCTAATGGCAAGTACATCAGTATGGAAACCTTTGCTATTTGGTTGTCACAAAGCATTGCAGACACTGTTTGACTGTTCTGCCGTTGTGCATGTGCTGCACGCCGATGGCTGCATCTCAACAGAGATTATAGTGCCTGTTCTTACTAACGCCTAATAAGGCTTTCCTGCTTGTCCAAGAGCTGGAAGTCAGCCTTGGTGGTCCAAAGCTCCCG
This sequence comes from Anhinga rufa, assembly GCA_013400875.1. Lineage (NCBI taxonomy): Eukaryota > Metazoa > Chordata > Aves > Suliformes > Anhingidae > Anhinga > Anhinga rufa. The sequence continues at coordinate 22,499 of VZTV01079401.1, forward strand.
TGCATCTATTTGGATGCTGCACGCTGCCTGGCAAGCTCGTTGACTAGGCAGCAAGCAGGTATTTAATAAATCCTATTATTCGCCTTGCCACTGCCTGAACTTGCTGCCAAGTGTCCTCATGTTAAGCCCCAACACTCTTCTATATCCAGTCTCCCAGAAATGCAAGTAATAAAAACAGTCAGGCATCACTTCTAACATTCAAACTGGTCAGGCCTGAACTCTCACTGACCTTTATGAAGACCAAGCCATAGATCAGATCAGATCAGGCCTTTGTCCCTTCCCAGAGAGGAAGAAGAAAAAATAATAATAGTGCAATAGACCTTAACAGAGGAACAGCCCTGAAGTTCTGCAAGATGGTGGGCCATCTTCCTTGCGCTGTGCCTGCACGCTGCCTAGCACACGGTGGTCCTGGCACCTGCCTGGCCTTCCTCCTGTAGCGGTAATACAAACATACTAATTCATGATGCTGCTTACTAAAGGCCAGGCAATCACATCAGGCATGCTCTCCTTCAGGGCGCAGACCTCAGAAAGCACATCAGACACATTCTTTCTGTTCTGCACCAAGGTCCAGGTGATAAGTGATGTACATCAGGTAAGCCCAAACTGCAATGGAGGGAATGGTGCCTACCTCAGTCCTGATGCAGCAGGAGAGCTCACCTCCCTTCTTTCCTCCTCCCAGCACCAGCCCGAGTGATTAACAGGGCAGCTGGCACTAGGATACTCTTCTCCAACTTCACACACAGTTTAGGTGCCTTTTATATTATAGCCAAAGGCCCTGGTAATGTCCTTTACAGTAGCTATTTGCTAGATTGGGGATTTGAGGTGCAGTGACTCATCCAAGCCAACATTATTCCATCCAGCAAAGGGCACACCCCCGCATTTTGTAACAGGCTTTGCAATTCTAGGGGTGGAATAGTCTCAGCGTCTGCTTCTGAACTACTCTGCTCCGTGTGCGGTTCTGACAGGGGAAGAGGCTTAGCCGCCATTCTTTTTTGCCTGTATTTGCTGCGTCCTAATTTTTCTACAGAATACACAGGGTTTGTTTCAAATTAATTGCATCTGCAAAACACATTCTTTAAGCTTGTAGATGTAATGGAGATAACTTTTGTGCATCAACGGTTCTGTTAGGTAGAGTTTTCCATTGTCAGTGACAGACAACTTTAGTATTAAATCAGAGAGCAGTTTTACAGGGGACCAAGCAGAACAGAGATCAAGCACTTTCTTTTCTGATTTATAAAAAATGTATGTTTTGGACTTGCAGAAAATAAAAATCTTCTCTGAAGTTCAAATAGAGATGATTTCACAGGAGACAATAATATTAAAAAAAACCCCAAACAAACCAGAAACTAGAACGAAAGAACAAAAACCCAGTATTTTCATTGTGGCATTAACTTGAAAAATTAACCTGAAATAATATCCATACTCTCATCCCTCTATCTAAAGCTCTTCTTGAAAAGAATTAGGCCATGTTGGCAGGGCAATGAGCTGCCCACTGTCTTCAGATGGAGGAGACCCTTGTTGTAAGGAAGCTTCCAGCTGGTGCAGAGTTGAACCCAATGTCAGTGGATTCCCTCTGCAGTCCGCAGGGTAAGGGGAGCGCGGGAGGTGAGACAGGGTGCAGCTGGAACGCTACCGCTCTTTGGCTCAGCTCGTTTGTCACCAGGGGCCCTGGGGTCCTGGCCAGATGGTAGACTTTAAAGGAACTCACGGGCTCATATTCCCTCAGGCTGCTTTTAAATTATACATGGAGGTTAGTGTACAATTGACTCCTAAGCCAAGGAGCCAACCGCTAGCTTCTTTGTTAACACCATCCTCAGCTGTGGACTCTGACCAGAGTGGAAAACCTGTACCAATGAGCGTATTTGTGCAGCACGTCTGCCAGTCAGGCTTGAACAGAGGGGAAAAATCCAAGTTTTCATAACTTGACTAATATCCTTCACCAAGTCAGAAGCAGACTTGTGCCTCATCTTTCTTAATTCCCTGTTGTATTTTCAGCCACAGAGTCTTTTCCCTACACAGCTACTAAAGCCACTGCACCTGCTGGAACAAACCAAACCTTTTCAGAGCTGCAGTCACAGAAGGCTGGATTTTATTTCCTTTCAGTCATGGAAAAATATTCAGGATCATCACAGCCAACTCCAAACAGACAAAAAAAGTGAGAGTCACCTTTGCAGTGAGGCGGTTTGGGTTTATTTGGCTTATTTTGAGGATTAGAGAAAGCAAATAATTTCCAATTCAAACATGCTGCAGTTATTGCCACAGAATTTTAATGCTCATATCAGCATGTCTCCTTAATTTTTTTTTTCTTTTAAAACTGGGGCTTTGAACTCAAGAAGTCTTCCAAAGATGGGGGCTAACTGGAATTTTTATTTAGACATTTTCATGAACAAATGGCTGTTACAGAACTAAGGACACAAAGAATAAGTTGAGATAAGGGAAAAAAAGGGAGACTAGCTGTGCATGCTTGTTCGACAATGTTGTCTCCTGGGATGGGATGGGATGGGATGGGATGCAGAAATCCATGCTCATAACTGGCTGGGCAAGTAGGAAAAGGGTCCTGGCTCCCGTTACTTGGGCTGAAGAGTTAGCAATGGCAGAGTTGGGTGTGGGTAAGTGGGAATAACCACTGTGGAACTGCTGTGACTTTTAATTTTGCCTACAGAGCAAAGAAAGGTCTCTCTGTGTGGATGAGAAGTCTCAAGTCACCTTTGTGACCTAAACTTTTCTCATTTAATCTCAACGTTGTCCCTCTGCACGATTTTGCCTTCTTCTAAGAAGAAACAGGAAACCTAGAACCTGTTTGCTTAGTGCCTGCTGAGGATTGTCAGGGAGGGATCCATTTGCCAGTGCTCCTTATAAGAAGAGAGGTTGCATGAAATGGGCCCTCACTGCAGCAGGAAGAAGTGCCGGGCCATACACACTTCCAGCAGGAAATGCTGGATGGCCAGCTACGGGTAATCACGTTTGACTCAGATCAACCTGTGCCAGAGCTGTATTAGCGATGTATGGGATCAAAGTACCGTGGATGCCATTTTTTGTTCTGCAGTGGCATTGTTCTCTGTATGGCAGTATACACGCATATCCACAGGGCTCCTCTGCAAACAAATGAAAATCCCACGACCACCAGGTCACCTTCATAAAGAGTGCCTCCTGCTTTATACTCGATCCCTTCTCTCACCTTGAAGATTTCAGCTAGCAGAGATGACATATTTGCCCTTCTTTCACACAGCAGCCTGGGAATACAGCTCATTCTCAGCACTGCATTAAATCAGAAGCAAACATGGGCACAGGGGACAAATATCCTAGAAGAGAGAGAAAGGAGTAACACCCTCCATCAGCGGAGAAAACATCTTGGTCAAATTTTCAGAGAGCTTTCTGTAGGCTCTCCTTCCCTGCAGGAAACAGGGCAGGAAGGGGCACTCGTGTCTCGTAGGAAATACGAGGGGATCCCCATGGACACACTCTCTCTCAAGAGAACAAAGAGCAAGGGGCAGAGAGATGAGACCTATCAAATACATTCCTCCCAAGTGGGACCAACATGGGGGGGGCATTTATTCCTCAGAGTGATATTTACTGCCTTCCCACAATGTTTGCACTGACTGGCAGCTCTGGCTAGCTAGACTGCTGTGTCAACATCTGCAGGTGTGAGCATGTGGCTATGTGAAAGGAAAGGGAGACAGGGGAGAGAAAAAAAATAGAGGGAAAATGTTTTTACTTTTTGCCTTTTTCTGTACGCTTTTTGCCTTCTGCAGAGTAGAAACCTTTCTGTGCTGATACCAGGAGGAGATTCCTAATGATTAATTGATTTTGCTGTCAAATGCAGGAAGTATGTGCACAAGCCGTGCATGTGTGAGGGGCATGACTACTTTTTCCTAACACTAAAACTTTTTCCCCCTCCTTGATTCCCAATAACCTGCAAAAAACATGTGCACAAACAACGAGAGGAAGAGAAGCAAACGAAAAAAAAAATGTGTATATACCCCCAGACACCAGAAACGCAGCTTTCCCCGTAATTCTGGGGAAGCACAGATTTTGCCTTGACCTTTACAAGTTTTGAGGCTTGAGTGAAGTGCAAAGGCTAAGAGAATCTTGCAAAGCTTCACTGCTACCAGATTACAGCTTCTCCTGTTGTACTTATCCCAGTGGTCTTTCTAGTCTTACGCTGCCTCACATGTGTCCTAACAGCCTATTTCTTCATGTGGGACTGCAAAACATGCTTGAGGGTCAAAATCCTACTTTGTTACCTCCAGCCACACCATGAACAACGTTCCCTTCTTCATCACACGAACTCAAATGCACTATTTATAATGGAGTGACTACATCAGTGGACAAGGGAAGAGCTACGGATGTCATCTATCTGGACCTCTGTAAGGCCTTTGACATGGTCCCCCAAAGCATCCTTCTCTCTAAACTGGAGAGATATGGATTTGATGGGAGGACTGTTCAGTGGACAAGGAACTGGCTGGATGGTCACATCCAGAGGGTAGTGGTCAATGGCTCAATGTCCAGATGGAGACCGGTGACGAGTGGTGTCCCTCAGGGGTCCGTACTGGGACCAGTACTGTTTAATATCTTCATCAACGACATAGACAGTGGGATCGAGTGCACCCTCAGCAAGTTTGCAGATGACACCAAGCTGAGCGGTGCAGCTGACACACCTGAGGGACAGGATGTCATCCAGGGAGACCTGGACAGGCTGGAGAGGTGGGCCTGTGAGAACCTCATGAGGTTCAGCAAGGCCAAGTGCAAGGTCCTGGGTCAGGGCAACCCCCAGCATCAGTTCAGGCTGGGGGATGGAGGGATGGAGAGCAGCCCTGCGGAGAAGGACTTGGAGGTACTGGTGAGCAGAAAGCTGGGCATGAGCCAGCAATGTGCGCTGGCAGCCCAGAAAGCCAGCCGTGCCCTGGGCTGCATCCCCAGCAGCGTGGGCAGCAGGGC
>VZTV01079401.1:27628-40164 GCA_013400875.1 Anhinga rufa
AGATGTCCCTGCTCACTGCAGGGGGGTTGGACTAGATGGCCTCTAAAGGTCCCTTCCAACCCAAACCATGCTATGATGTTATGATTCAGGCCAGCAACAGTCTACTGCAAAGAACTAACAGGATTTCCACTCTGTTTTCCTTCAGAAAAATGAAGTATCAGTCTCATCTTTGCAGACACCCCTGAGGAGCCAACCTGGTCTCACTTTTGTAGGTACTCACAAGCACCTTCGAATTCTGGTGTTCCAGCAATTGTGTACTGATCCTCATGACATCTCTGTCAGGCTGGGCAGAGCTAAGCAGTCATTCCTGGAGAGGTAACTGCTAGATCCCTAAACAGACCTTGAGCACGTAGGTGCTATCAGCCCTCATAAAGCCTCCACCTGGCTTCTGCTCCAAAACCAGTTGGCACCTAAGGTAATGCTACTGGTAATCTTTATGCTCATACATTATTGAGGCACCTGTATTTCTTCAGTTAAGCACATGTATAACCATTTAAACCTGGCAGATGTCCAGAACTTCCTTCACAGCCGTACTTTGGCTGAATTTGCATGCGAGATACTCCCTCTCTGCCTCATCTTCCGGGTCTTACACAGAGTGTGTTTCTAGTGTCTTAACACATCCCTTCTTTCTTCCCCATCCTCTCTTCCTCAGCAAGAGAAGTAAGGAGAACCCTGTCACCAATGCAGCAGCACTCTTAAAGCCATAATCTAGGATAGAACAGGCCCAGTTTCAAATCCCATCTTTGCTTAATTAGCAGTAAGGATTTAAAATCAAACCTACCTCCTGAGGTATAAGCAGTTTCCTAGCTATTCAGCAAGCGGAGGGAGTAGCGGGCAAGCAAAAGAGGGTCTTCCTCTTGTCCTCCACTCTCTCACCCTGCACCTATCTGCTTAACAGGAAAAAAAAAACAACAAAACCCACAACCAAAAAAAAACCCACAAAAAAAACCAAACAAAAAAAACCCCAAAACCAAACCTTTCATGGAAAGAGCAGATTTTGCTTAAGGACTTAGTTGGCTTTGCAATCTAAGAAACAACCAAGAACTGTGAGGGACAACATACAACCTTTAAAGGGATTTTACAACATCCAGACCCCTCAGTGGCTTACCCAAGGACACCTAGGAAGCCTCTGGCAAAATATGGAGTCAAATGCTACTCTTGAGTGCTACACTAACCTAGTGTACTCACACAAAGGTGGTGTTCTTATTCTACTTACTATACTTATCCTACTAGTAGGAATAAGAAGATGGCTTCAGAGATTATCCGATGGATTTATACTTAAGAGCATTAATAAGCTGTCATTGCATGAACAGAAATTGGATATAATCGGGTCCACAGAAGGCTTGACTCTGGCTTTCTTGGACAGTATTATCCTACTTCAAATTTATCTAGCACAGTGAGATCCCGATTCCTCTTCCGTGCTCTAAACTTTTCCATATTCTTTATGTGAGACCATCACTCCTATCTTCTCTTGACCAGGTAATTTGAGTGTTCAAAAGCATGGTCACTTAAGAAATAGCTGGACATGATATGCATCCACATTTTGGTCCTGCGTTCAAGACTTTTGAATTGGTATAAATAAAAGCTGCTCCATCATCTCAGGAAAGTTGAAGCAGTTTTACTTTACATGAGGACATTTCTATTTCCAAGGGTAGAAACAGGGATAAAACAAAAGAGAATTAAAAAAAAATTAGACCTTTTTCCGCTGAGAACTCCAGTTTCTACATTTAGATTTATTGTTCAGTAAGGGGAGAGAAGCATTTCACATGACATTTTTGTATTATTGGGTTTGTTAAATGGAAAATTTTATAATAGAACTAACCCTAAGTAGATGGGGTTTTGTCATAAAAAGAGAAGGGGGGGGTACACCGATTTGGGAAATTGTCCTATTTCCTCTAATGGCATTGGGGGAAAAAAAATATCTTGATTCCTATAGAAATAGCAGACAAAGATTAAATAACCTCAGCCCTATTAAAGATCAACATATGCTGACTTCCTAAGTGTACATTCTAGGTGATATTTTCTGCTTCTTTAGAAATGGGAAGGAATCTGATGTCTGGTTCCCACAGACTCATTTCAACCTCTTACACACAAGGTTTGGAGGAGTGTGAATCCAGAACAGAACTTAATCCCCAACTACCTTCCGCACCCTTCAACCAGAGCCTCACTGGCTCATTTTAATGGTTGAAACTCTTAGGCACTTATTCAGTCTAAGATTTTGGGGACTGTATAACATGTATGTGCTCGCTCTTCTCATGTAAGAGAATGTTAACACTCCCCATTTTGCAAACGGAAGGATAAAGTATCAAAAGAGTAAAGGACTCATCTGAGAACTAACCAAGAACCCAGGTCTTCCAAATCTCAGTTCACTCCTTAAGAACCATATTCTCCCACCCTACTATGCAAAGCCTTGTATAAGCACAACCTTTACACCAGATCGGCAGTGACAGCAGCTGCCTAAACATTTAGAATATCTTCTCTTCAGCTCCTTTCCTGTTTGATGAGTGGATGTCAAATTTTAATCCAATCCAGATATGAGGGGGAGGTGGAAGAGGAAGGGAGAACCTCCCTGTCTTAAGATTTTATATGACAAGAGTCACAGCCCAGAAGCAATGGGTCAGGCTAGGAAGGAACAAATAAGGTTTTCATTGAAGAAAGATGTCTAAAGACAGGAGTGCTTTGGGGTTCCAGTGCTGTAGGGTTTGGGCTTTTTGGCCTTTCATGCAAATATACTGTCTAATGGAGACAGGTTTCCCCTGTGGAAAACCCTTAGGGAACTATCAGAGTGGATAATTCCCCTTAGGGGAAAAATGAGGGGGGAGAGGTAAAACAACCCATACTCTCTGCTCAAACATCAGTTGAGAGCTTCTAACCATTTACACTTGAAAGTCTTTGGGCACCTTTGAAGTGAGATGTGAGAGATTTTTCAGACTCCTTTCTCTATCAATGGCTCCACAGACCCATGTTTTTACAAGGTAGTTTCTAAAACAAATTCCTGTCCACAGCATCCTCAGTTCACCCCACTGAAGAATATAGCCACCCGATGCCTACAACCCCCCCCCTAATCATCTCCCAACAACTCCTGGGTATCCAGCTTCTAGGATGCAGGCGCTCTATACAGAAAGTCTTTTTGACCCTACAAGTCAGCAGAGGTAAATGTATATTACCCTGCACTTAACAAGTTTTGAATTCGGTCTTTGTGATAAGCTTTTCTCTCTCTAATGACTTATGAAAAGACACAGACCTTGATGTCTGGCTACAGAATGGTGGACACTAAGAGCCCCAAAGGACACAAAATCAGATTGCATGGTATTCAAGGAACAAAACCCAGTCATAAAGCTCTAGATGTGGCCACACATATAGATAATTCTGATAGATATTTAAAACACCTCATGATATGAAATAACTTTTCTATGGCAACGTGGCATTTAACCAAGTGAATTACTGAATTGCCAATTCTATTCAATGAGCAATCCCACAGCAGACCGTGTCTGCTGCTCCCTCAGATGCACTCTTATTCCCCTACATACACAGCCAGCATAGCGCACTAGCCTGGTTATGCAACACAAGCCTTTCTTTCCGACTCCTTCCCTAATAACACACAAGTCCCTATACGCTAGTTTATGCTACAGTCACAGAGCAAAACAAACAAGGAGCAAAAAGGACGGGACATCTATAAAATTATCGCAGAGCCTTGAAAATTTCAGCCATGGTCTTTGAGTCTCCGGCCTCCCGCAGCAGAGCAAATTCCACATGCCCTCCGAGCGCTGCAGGGAGGAGTATTAGCGTATTGGCAGGTATAGCCCTCAGTTTCTGTTGCAGAACCCAGCTGTGCCGAATAAATAAATCACCTGCGGCCATTTATGTGCAAATAACCTGTGCCAAGGGGCCTTTTGGAAGGAAAACTTCGATCTGTGTTCACAGCAGCAGTGTCGTAATGGGAGCAAATAAACATGCGTGCTTTTCTCCCCGTTCTCTCCCCTCCCACAGCGCTTTTGTAACTCAGCGCTTTGCCTTGCCGAGTTAAAGCTGAGAAGCAGCATTTTGCATTAAGTAGTCGGCTGTTACAGAGGAGAAAGAGCCACAAAGTGCACTTAACAAAACCCACCCTCTACTCCAGTGTTGGGAGGTTAAAACCAGAGATGCGTGAACATGTCTCATTTCCCCATCTGTAGCCAATTCCCCTGACAGGCCCCATTAAAAAGCCAACCAATTCTGGCGCTCCAGTTCCCAGAGGAGCCCTGCGACACAGTTATTAAGTAAAGTACACTGGCTTTCATTGTGAATGGGGATTGCTTAACAGAAGTGCAGCACTTAGAGAGTGAGGGGAAGTGGAGACACAGAGGGTTTGAGCCTCTGGATTCTCTCTCTACAGGCACCCACTCTTGTCTGCTGCTAAAGTCAAAGCCCTTCCCCTGCACCTTCTCTAACATCACAGCTCCAGGCTTTCCTCATTTTCTTTCGAGTCTTAACTCTGAACAAGCTAATTTCAAAATGATTAGACCACCAGTCTCAGGATGGTCACTCCCTGCAGGTCTTACAAGTGTGCTCACACTAGCCACTGTGAACGCCGTCATCCAATGCACACACGGACATCCTCCCATCCAGTCTTTTTCCAAAAGCTGAGTAGAGAGTAAAAAAAAACAAACACCACTTTACATGCATAATTTTTTGAGGTTTTAAAAACCAACTGTGCTTTGGCTATGCTCATGCCCCTGACATGTCTGCTTTCCATGAATATTCTGGTGAGCAAACTCGTAACAAGTTCATTCCTGGAAACATCAGTTACCAGAGGACATGCAACACAAAGCTAATTCTAGAGCCCACAGGTAGCTGCTCTGGCAGCTTGCTCCTCTGATTTTACTCCCAGAGTGGGATGGCATGAAAGGCACCCCGAGGCCTCGAGCTGCTTTTGTATCCTGGTAACAAATTTTTTGTTATTGGACCAAGAGTTACGCAGACATTGCCCAGCAAGTTTCAAATCAAGAGAATCATCTGGGCAGATTTCACTCTTAGTGACTATTTACAGCTGGGTATTTGTCAGGCTCACTGATATCCACTCCCCCCACAAGCACCTGACAACCACCACCCTTTGGCAGTGCCAAAGCTGTCTCATGAACCTCGACCCTTCCTAAATGGGAAGTTCAGAGCTTGCTCCGAGTTGCTCTGCGTGTGCTCCTGCTGAGGCTGTGCTCTGCTGTTGTACACATGACAATGAACTTCATCCTGCCTGAGTGGCAACCCAGCAGCCCCTAACTTGGGCTTCCCTCCCGCCGCCCCCCCAGAAGTGCATGGCTGTCAGAGGTAGAAAAAAGTAGGTAAGAGAATTTAATTTGCAAAAGCTGAAGGATCTGCATCTGCCCTACCCTCAGTCACAGCCTGTTCAAATCCAGTGTTCCCCCAGTGCCCTAAGCACGAATGCGTGGGGCTGGGGCTCTCTCCACGAAGGCACGCTTCGCAAACTTGAAAGGCACCACACAGAGGCAGATGTGTTTCCCCTCCTCCCTCCCCCATGGAACATACCCCACTCCACTTGCACTCACAGATTTATCAAGGTGCTCAAAGAACTGCAGAATGAGTGGGGAAACAGGACAAGGGTATCTCTGGAATCTCTTCCTCAGCAGATCCCATATCCCTACCTGTATTCCCCCAGGCAGAGAGTTTTCCAATGCAAAATGAGTATGATTAAAGAAAAACAGTAAAATAAAAGTCTAGCATTTAACAAAGTACTTTCAAAACTTATCGTCAGGTTTGACATTTGTCACAATTTTTTTTTTAAATGCACAACCACAAATAGGTAGACTGGAGAAAAAAAATATATAAATAGATGCCCCAACACTGCATGGCATTAACTAGCAACAAACCCCTGGAGGGTAGTATGTGATCCAGCTGGGCTCCACTGACTTGGTCCCAGCCTAAGGAAGCATTGCAGAAGCCACGATAAATTGGACTCTGCTCCCAGTAACAGAGGGAGCCGCATGACTTCCCCAGCTCCCAGAAGCTGCTAAAATTCTGCCAAGAGAGTGTCTTCCTAATTTGCATTATCTTGGTCATTTACAGTTCATCCAAAAAGCACTGGCAATTAGTGGTTGTTGGTAAACTCTGCTGTGAGCTCCAATCGCTGTTTCACTGCTCTGGCTCTATTTACAAATTCTTGCGGTTAGGGGCATATTACAGAACCAGTTTTCACAGTTTCTGTCCCACGAAGTTGAAGTTTTCCCCAATTACAGCAGATAATGAGAAGACGGAGCTTACTAAAACATACATCCCTGTGACCCGAGGACTCCTATACCCAATTTGTGGGTGTCATGGTTTAACCTGGCAGGCAGCTAAACACCACACAGCTGTGCATTCGCTCCCCCGCAGTGGGATGAGGGAGAGAATCTGGGGGCGGGGGAAGGTAGAACTCATGGGTTGAGATAAAGACAATTTAATAGGACAAAAAAGGAAGGGAAAATAATAATAATGATGAAAGAATATACAAAACAAGTGATGCACAGCGCAATTTCTCACCACCAACTGATGCCCTGGCCAGCTCCTAAGCAGCAACCGTGCCCCACACAGTGTTTTGTTCAGCATGACATCATATGGTATGAAATATGCCTTTGGCCAGCTGGGGTCAGCTGTCCCAGCTGTGCCCCCTCCCAGCTTCTTGTGTACCCCCAGCCTGCTCGCTGGCGGGGCAGTACGAGAAGCTGAAAAGGTCCATGACTTAAGGTAAGCACTGCTCAGCAACAACTAAAACATTCCTGTGTTATCAACATTATTCTCATCCTAAATCCAAAACACAGCACTATACCAGCTACTAGGAAGAAAATCAACTCTATCCCAGCCAAAACCAGGACAGTGGGAGAACATTGGACATCATGATATGCACATTGACTGAGGAGATGCAGGGCCACCAAGCTGACTGAGCTGAGGCAAGGGGAGGATACAGCGTTTCTTAGGAAAACTAAACTGCTTCTTCACTATAGGAGCAGAAAAACCCATCTTGAAGCATCATGGGACCATCTAATCCTCATCTGGACTAGCCTATGACAGCTGAGGAAAATTATCAATAGCTTCTCTTCCAAGCCTTGAAGCCTGAGGAGTTGAAAGGAAGCAGTGCACGGTAAAGGGGGGGCAGCAAAATGGGAACATCAGTTGTGAAGGGAGGGATCTGATAGATGTTAAGACATAAACCTAAATAGACAGACTCCTTACCTTATCTAACCACTGCTCTCCTCACTGGGCACTGTCTTGTATGGTAGGCCTTTCATTGCTGTTTCTCTGAAAGCCTCTCCTCTGTGTGGCCTGCCTTTTGAACAGCCTTCTTGCATCTATCTGCCTCATTTACTCCCCTTCTCAGTTCAGTGCCTCTCTTGACAGCATCTCTTATTCTCCTTTGCCAACCGTCCTGCAGTTTTTCTCCTTTTGATCTCATTTCTCTCCATCAAGTATTTAGGATTCTCATTGGTAAGAGATGGACAGTGTAACACTACAAAACAGCATCTCATAGCATTGGATTTGCCAGTTCAGAGCATTACTGACTGAAACAAGAGACACTGAAGAGACTCACATACGGCTGCACAGACGTTTGCAGTCTTCTAGTTTAGATAAGATGGAATAATACCATTTCCATCTTTCTTTACTCGATAGAGAGCTCTTTTGCTTTACTTGTTGCCACAGAATACTGGCTAACATTGCCGTGTACAAGCCACTACCACATCCGTCCCCAGAAGTGGCGGATTCCCAAAGCAGCTGCATACGCACAGTATCTTTCAGATGCAGAGGACTAAAAAAAAGTGTTTAGATAAAACCCCTGACTGGCTTTATTTTATCCATGCATGCTGTATCTGAGACACCTTGCATTTTGGTCTCTGGCTACGTGCAAACAGAGGTTAAAATGACTGGGGAAGGAAACCAGTTCGTTTAACAGTGACTGAAATGGGACACAGCTGAAATTACAGTTTTATATGGAGAGCTGATGAGGAAACTGCACAAGCCGGCGTGGCTGCTGGCAAGAACATCACTTTCTTCATAGTCACAAATGGTTTGAGGGACCTACGCGGACTGCTGCCTCCAAGGCCACAATTCATTATTCAGTGAAATGTTTCATCCCTTTCCACCATGCTATGAAACAAATGGAGCAGAGAGGCGTGGATCACAATGGAGCCAGCACATCAAAGGCACAGAACAAAAAATTCCTTCTATTACCTCCCCTTCTCATCCTCCCTTGGCCTGGCTTCCCCTGTCCAATGCACATCTTAAAGATGAGCCAACACGAGCACTACAGCTGAAGCCTGGAACAAATAAGGTTTCTTCCTCATCCAAAATCCAATGCACCAATTTGCCAAGAGGCGCTGTTTATACAAACATTGTCTAGAGGCCAGGCAACGTGGCAGCTGCCCTGGTTGTGCCATTGTGGCCAGAAAACACACACCACGGGGCTGTGATGTTATTTCACTGCCCACACGCTGCAGCCCCTGCGACCAGGAATTAACCTGTGAGCTTTAGTTGTCACAGAAGGCTCAGGGCACCTGGTACTGCTCCCAGCACCCCACGCCAGCTCCTGGTTTACTGCCGGACCCATCTCCCCTAACCTTTCCCCAGAAACAAGGCACAAAGCAGCAGGCCAAAATCTAGCAGCTTTCAACCTGCCAGATGAGATCAGAAGGTTAAGGGCCTTCAGTCTCCTGTGCTCAGCAGCAATTAATTTGAAGTGGTCCAGAGGAAGGTGAAAACTCCACCCTAATGGTCAACTGGTGCACGAGAGAGAAAATGAGCCATTTCATGGTCCCTGTGGTTATCATCTGCCACAAAGCATAAGATTTGATTACCCCTATCTTACCACGTAATTACAAATGGTCATAAAATTATCCAGGCCCCTTCTGGAATCCTTTTATAATAATTGACTTGATGACCTCCTGGGGCAACGAAGGCTGTATGCAGTAAAGAACAAGTTTATCCTACATTAACATACCTGTACCTTATAATTATAATGTCCTACAAAAAGACTGTTATAGGGATATCCTCTCTGGAGTAACAGCAAAGGCTGGAAGAATCCCAAACAAGCCGCATAAAATCACCTGCGCACAAGAGGACTGTGCACAACTTGGTGGACAGTAAGTCATGGCAGCAACAGTGTATAGCAGGGATTGTTGGAAAAGGATCAGTCACATTCGTTTCCACAGGAAAAGTGCCAGCCCAGATGCCCACAGCTCACCATCCTACCAGTGAAAGACAACCTTGATTTTATAATCTAGAATATTAAGATTAAGTGCCTAGGCACTACACAAACATATTGTAGATCCCAGGGTAAATGCTGTATTTCTGGCTAAGTTGCTGACTCTGTTTCACCTGCCCATTCCTCATCTCATCTATAAAACAGGGATTAGGGGAATTCCATTCCACTGGAGCAGAGGAGTTAAAAAACAGCCTACAAGCTAAGTGCTAGTGATTGCATCTGTACAGTATGAACAGCTCTAAGTGATTTGAGCTCCAGCCGCAGGGACTTTCACTGCATCTTGTAGCGTCTGTAGCTAAAACATCCATTTGTTAATTCTGTGACCCCAGACCTACACATTCCTGCCTCAGCATTGCTTTCCATGCACGTTCTGGAGATGTGATGAGAGTTTGCAGGGAGAGCTAAGGCTGAGTCACTGTTCATGGGAAGACTGAGTGAGGATTTGCTGGGCTTTTTATACTTGTCTCCCTCCTCCCTTTCTCACAGCTTCCTAAAGAAGCAAGGGACGTATCTTTCTTTCTTCTTCCACTAGCCTGAACTGGCTGTCCCTTTCCATGAAGTAGTCTGCTGCCCATGGCAAGGCAGCAACCAGGGAGAATCCAAGCCCAAAGTCAAATTCTGAAGGAACTCAGCAAGACAGGGATTCCCTCAACACTCCTACAGGCAAAAGCCGTCAGGTCCACCCCTGCTTTATAGACCTACAGGCCTAACAGCACGACGGCGGTAGCTGTAGTCACAATTGCGAGGTGTTATTTGCCCAGCCAAAAGACAGAGTGACACATTCTCAATAACTGAGTGTAAGATCAGCAGCAGCATCTAGAGCTACAGGGAGGAGATGAGAGAAGAAGAAAGGTCTGAAGTGACACTGCAGCCATAAAAAGCTCTGATCAGGCTTCCTAGAAACCAAACACAACATAGGTGCCTTCTTGCTTTCCTTACCTGCCCTTTTCCACCTCCATGAGATGTTGGTCTTACTAGGTGACCAACAGTACTGCATAATGAAAGAAAGAAGGAAGCATCCCAGCGTCACGTTTTGAGTCAAGACCATAGGCAAAACCACAGCCCTCCAAGCCAGGCACACGGAAGAGGCAAAACAGTTCCTGTGCAAGTGACACAAGATGATCACCGAAGTCTGTTTTGGCCTGAATAAATCAGTGACTCTGAAATTCTGAGGGATCTAGGAAAAAGAGAGAGTTCGTGGTTCCCAAGCCTGTGCTTGAACCACAGGGGAGAAACTACAAAATGGAGGAGGAAATCTTCACAGTGACAAATGGGTACAGAAAAACCCAAAGACAAGGCAGATTTGTCAAGGCAGCAGCTGACTGGTCCCCAATCCTATCAGAGAGTTAATTCACTTCACCCTCCCCTTCAATTCATGTTCCCAAGGAATCAGCTATCACAGGGCAAGTACAAAGTGTCCTGATAGCAGATTCTCCCGGTTAACCAAAGCCCTCCCGGTTATGAAACAGCCGAAAAGCAGGTCACTACATAATCAACTCATGCAGCTGGGCTGATCACGGATGTATATGGGGGTTGGGGAAGGGAGGAAGAGGAAGGGTAAACTTGAAGTGAGAAGCATCATGTAAGGAATCAGAAAGGTACTGATCAGCCTCTGCCAGCTCATTAACCCTACCCCAGGCTACTGCAGGGGGTCTGCTGGATACCAGCATGAAGTGCTGCAGCAGAAGCAGAGCGAGAGTGCCTGGCACGACTGCAGGGACCCCAGAGTGACCGAAGGGGAGAGGCAGAGCTTGTTTTTCTTTCCACAAGGAAGCAAGAGAGGGAAAAGGAAAAAGTTTGATAATAATAATTTTCTACGTTTGCAAAGAGCTGAGAAACTTTGTCTGCTCACCAGGCATTTCCCACTGAGCTGTCTCCCCGCTGTGAGGTTTCTATCTCATGCCTGACTGACTCTTCTCTTGATTTCTATTAATTAGGAGCCTTCCAGCCTGCCCAGAAGAAAACCTCTGCTTGCAGCATCCTTCTTTTTAGGGACCAACTGGATGCTGTTATCTCACTGATTTTTAAAAACCCGTGGCTGTACATCAGAGCCCCAGGTGGTGGGTCTACAGCACTTGCTTGTCTTACCTCCATATATTTCCCCTCCAAATTCAGCCCTTTCAAGGAAACAGAATAGTTACAAAATCCAGAGGGAAACAGATAAATTGGAGCACTTGATTCAAATGCCGAGACAGGACATTGCTCAGGAAAGACGATTCACCCACCCTCAGTGATGGAAGCACCGAGAATCACCACAGCACCCACAGGAAGCCTCTGCCTTTAAAACAGTCTGTATTTTACCCACATACGTCCAGGTGTGCATGTAATAAGAATAATTGCTACTTGTCATCATTAGAGATGAGCAAGGCAAAGCCTGTGCTTTTAATAAGCTGATATGGATTTCACATTCTGCTTGCTGTCTGAGCAACAGCAATTGCTACTTCCTTTGGAGATTGATTCTGCCTTAGGCTTGGTCTTAAGAGGTTATCTGATTAATTTTGGTTATGTGGGAAAAGGGGACAAAGAACAGGCCTCCCTAGGAAGTGAAGATAAAAATGTACTTGTGCACATCTCTTTTGCACTTTTTTTGGCTCTGTTTTCCTTGAGCCTTCAAGACAGCAACTTGAAAGATGGAGGGAGCTAGGAAAAGACAAGATGGGTTTATAAAAGCCACAAAAAATACAATTCTATTTCTACAGACCCTACTCTCTGAACAAGTTTATCCATGTGTGTGTGCTGGAAAATAAGCAGTGTTGTAAGAGATAAGGTCATCTTTGGGGGGGCCAACCTGAGGTGTCCTGAACAGGGAATTCTGAAAATCCAAGTCCTGTCAGTCGCAAAAGCTGAACAGAGAGCAAGGCATTCAAAATTACAGGCCACTTCAAGTCCTCCCTCTTCTGCTGTGCTGTCAAGTCTCTTTTGCTCATGGCCATGGTGACCTCAAGCAAAGGTGACCACCCCCAGGGCTTTTCTTGGGGCAGGACAATGTCCAGAACACCGATCCCATGGAAATGGCCTACAGCTGTAGAGCAGCACATGGGAAAGTTGCTATGAGGAAGAGCAGCCGTGCGGCTGTTCCTCCTCATACAGAGAGATGCACTTCATTTCAGTAAGGTCCAGGAATAATGGTGTTTTCAAGGTTTGGCATGCTGTCTGAACTTCCTCTCCTCCTCAATACCAACTCTGTCATATTACTGCTGGCTTCTACCTTCCCATGCCATATGAATCTCAATTATATTTATATCTTTCCTTGAACACATGCAAAAGAGGAAATTAATGAGTACGAGGAAGAGAAGAAGAAAGAAGAGAA
>VZTV01079402.1:0-14141 GCA_013400875.1 Anhinga rufa
GCAGCATCTGAAAGACAGAGCCACTGGATGTCTATAAGTGGGGGGGGTGGGGTGGGCAGAAGATGATTTTTATACACGGATTGCACAAGCATGTTGAGGCCTGTATTCATCATTAGTTCTGAGATAAAGCCAACAGGGTTATTATTCTTTCCCTAGTTAAATATATACTTTCGCAATCCCAAGATCACGCCTAAACTGATGTGGTTTAGGTAGAGGCAGATGTGTCCTTCTGTACTGTTGAAGGCAGTTAAATCAAGGGAAATACTGGGATGGGGAGGGGTGGGAAGCCAAGGCTGACTGAGCACACATCCAAAAGAAAGCGTGCAAGATCTTGGTGTAACAGCCCAGGAAAAGAGGCAGGGGAAGAGCAAGAGCTAAAGAATCCAACTGCTGTCTCATGAAATCCTTATTCCATAAAAAAGGCACTGAAATTAGATGACATCTACTCATCATGATAGCTTCCTTTATAGATGGATGTAGTTTCTAGCAACTGATGGAAAGAAAGCAAGCAGAGCAGTTACTAATTTTATTGTGAAAGAAAACCAGAACACAGTGATTTCAAATTGTCCAGTCTGATAGTGACCAACAGAGAAAGAGAAAAGGGCTTCTGATTACAGCACCTCCAAGAAGCTCTTCAACCTCCTCGCTCCTGTAAATGTTCTTTCAGCATTGATGTGCCTACAGCTCTAAAGCGCTTTGTTTGGGTGCCATTAGAAGCAGGTTTCCAGACAGATGCCTTACACGAAGCCTGTAATTCTCCAAGTACAAATCTGCCTCAGTGAAGAATGATTTCTATATAAAAAAATACTGTGCTTCAGGTATTATTTTGCCATATGACACATTCCAGTTGAAATTGTAGCATTTAATATGTCTCAACACTGGGAGATTTTTACCATAGAGAGTTCTTGAACCTATAGTCTATATTAAAAGACTCAATGGATGAAAGCTGATGCTAGACAAATGCAAAGCAGAAATAAGAAACATTTCTAATAAAAAGAATAACTAACCTAGGACCAGGATGTATTTTTCATTCTAAGACTTCTAACAAAATCTCACTTTCCCTCCATGACATGGGAACTCTGAAATACCATCAGCAGTTGGCTACAGTAGAGACATTTGTTGGCTTAGACATGGTTAGAAAAGTTTCTAACATCCCTACGGCCCTGCAGGTATTAAAAATGCCTCCTGTGTACCATCTTCAGTGCACTTGGAACAGAGCCTGTTTTTTAAGGATAACAGCTCAGGTGAAAGTCCAAGATCTGGGAGTTACAGGCCAAGGTCAGTCCTTGTCTTCCACTTATCTTTAGACTATCTAGAAGTCAGGAGATTAAGAGGATTTGAATTGTGAACAGATTTTTTTTTTTTTAATCAGTGTTTCAGACTTGTGATCCGACAGCACACATCACTCTGGATTAAAGTTCACAATAAACCTCTTTGCTGAGGCACCCCCCCAATCACCAAGCTGCCCCCAACCACCTGGTGGGTCACATCCTGGCACATTTTGCCCTGCAGCTTCTCACAAGCCCATGCCACAGGAAGCTCCCACTGCACCTCTTACATGCCCATTAGGAATAAGTGCTGTAAAGGGTTTTATCTGGTTCCTAGCTGTGCAAAGGCAAGTTTCATCTTTGTTTCTCTGGCCACAGACACCTCCAAAAACATGAACCTAAACACTTCAAGAGTGTGCTGCCTTCAGCCTCCTTCCTGCATAGGCAGGAGAAACTGCCCAAATTTGAACCCATACCCTGTTGCTTGGCCAACATGTCTAACTGAACCATCACATTGCTGTTAGACATTCCAGCTGTGCTATTTGTTTACTGCCACTGTGTTACTCTACAAAAAAAAACCCACAAAGATCAGTTTGAGGTGTCTTTCTTGTTTTTTTACACTACTGAGATATTCTTCCAGTTATTTCTTAACCTTCAGCAGATCTGGGGTTTTTACTAGCCTACTGCGTACGGTTGCTCTTCAGTTACCATGACACCCACTAACATGCAGAAGACTAGAGCCTAACAACAAAAAACAGCCAAGTCACATAAGAAGATGGACAAGTTATCAAGCAAATAAGGCTAAAAAGCACACAGAGGCTCCTCAGATGATGTAAATCAGTGTAGTACCACTGAAGCCAGAATTATAAATCTCTCCCTCTGACTCAGTAAATACCTTCAGGGATCAGAGAGCCATACCTGCATTTTGCAGTGCTGGAACAAGTGTTTTGCTACAGATAGCTTTTCACCAATATATAACCATTTCAGGCTACACAGATCAGAGCACAATTGATTCTAGGTATACATTTAAAATTGTTCTTCTTTTTCCCCCTCCTTTTGCTGCTCCAGACATATTGATATATTTCCAAATACCCAATTTAAAGCAATACCAGACAGCTAGAAACATTCAGTAGCAACAATGAATAACAACAATGTGATACGCTCACTATTTGTCACTTAGAAGTCAAACCATCATTCCAAAGCACTAGTGACCTAGACAATAGGACGTCTGTTGCCTGATATCTTCTCTTCTTGGTTTCCTTTTGGTCACATTACAGACTGCCTGACTCCCAAAGGGGCCTCTGAACAACAGTATAGAAACCCCCCATGCTGAGCCAGGAGCTGCTGAGAGCAGACCGACAGAAACACTCAGCGCAGGGATACACCCCATTTCCTATCTGGCTCTTCATTAGACTAACACAAAAGCAGGACAACTGAAAACAACTCCAAGAACATGGATCAAAAAAGAGACTTCTTGGCAAGTCTATTTTCAGCATTCATATATAGTGGCTACTTTCTAATCCAACATACCATTTATTAAGAGCAATCTCCAAGGCATCTGTTGTTTTACCTAGCACCACACACAATCAACACACCTAACTCAGAATTTTGATACAAGTTTCAACAGGCTCATAAAAAGACATTATTTAGGGCCTAGTCAGCCCAAGACACCCTAATATACATCTTACTTTGAAGCTACAGGAACTAGCATCATACTACTTACTTCTCTTAGCAGGAGCTTTTAAGCACAGCCTTGCTTTTATTTCCATGCTTATCTCTACTCTCAAGCCACAGCTGTGAGCCAGGAACACAAAGTTGTGGCACTACTGTTTGAAGCCTACAGCGTAAGAGGATCACACCAAAGCAAACTGGTGGGCAAGGTCACTTCAGGTGATACCCATTCCTGTGGCTGGGCTGAATTGCTCCCAAGGGCTGAGATATAAGGACCTCCAGTGCAGGTAGCTGCTGATTTGTGAAGGATGGTTTGAAGGGAAGGCTTTGATGTCAGTGTAGATAAAACCTCAAAGGTTGGTCACTGCCTAACCC
Source organism: Anhinga rufa (assembly GCA_013400875.1). Lineage (NCBI taxonomy): Eukaryota > Metazoa > Chordata > Aves > Suliformes > Anhingidae > Anhinga > Anhinga rufa. The sequence continues at coordinate 3,315 of VZTV01079402.1, forward strand.
AGATTTCAGGAATCTGAATTCTTTAGTGGCTCTTGCATCTAACTAAGATTATATAGGAAGCTTATGCCTGATGAGAAAGTAGAGAGTGAAACAGGCTTTGAGTATTCATTGTTGTCAGATACTGGTTTTCTTTGTATTTGGTAGGCAACTTCTCTTTTCTTTTATAACCTAAAAGGCAGACATGTCTGATATTTCAGTGTTGGTCTGCCCTTAAACAGAGACTACTAATTGCGGCCATTAAAAACCAGATTTAAATAATTAAATCAATATTGCATGGGAGCTATTCTGAAACTGAATTTAGGACCTCATCAGTGAAAAAGCCTAATGCATTAAGCCTACTATGCCTCCAATGCTACAATTGTTGTAGATGGATCTTAATGAAACATGTTGTAGTTCCTTTTCATTAAATGAAATTATAGATGAGACTTTAACCTATTTTAGGTAAGGAGAGACAGATGAAGGTGGGGAAAAAAAGTAGGAAAATATGTCATTAAGCAATTTGTTCATCAAGTTCAGTATCTTGACACTGCCCATAGCAAATACCTACTGTTTCGAAGAGCAAATCCTCCTGCAGTATATCTAGATTCCATGGGCGTACAACAATAAAAATTCCTCCTTGGTTCCTGTAGTTATTATAAAGCATTGAATTTCATTATTTGACTACAAACTTAGGGCAGTTACTTAAAAATTTCAGCTTATTCTATACCTTTTAAACAATTATCAGCTTTTCTTATGCAACAAGATTATAAAGGGGGACTATTTTTAGTGTAACACTTTAAACAACAAAACATTTGTAGTTCTTCCATCATGATACTGCACACCGAAGCTGAGCTGTGCAGCCAATTTGCTGAAATCCTTTGTAATCCTCAGGGTGTTATTCACTGAGGTGATTTGCCTGCTGAATTTTACTAAGTAGAGAGAGGTAAGATGAAGAAAGTGAATGCTGTGGGTTTTGTTGGTATAGTTGAACTTTTAGGAACTACAGTTACAGATTTCAGAAATAAGCACAGACACGGACATAAGTATGTAATTCACCACGTATCAGAAGATATTCAATGACTTTCCTGGAAGTATAACAACAAAAAACAGCTAAAACTGCCTATGGAATACGAACACTGAAAGAAAATTGGAGGTGAAACTAAAACTCAGATCCAAAGGACATGGAACAGATTTGAATTTCATGGCACAAACTTCTCCCCCTGCTCAGAGACTCAACCCTAAATACCAAGTGCTTAAAATCCAAGTGACCAACAGGAAAAAATGAACGAAGTTTCACACTTTCCTTCTTCCTGGAAAGTAAAAGTTAAGGAATGCATGGTCTTTCATCTTCTGCATTAGAAGATCAGGTCACATCCAGCTTGGAAGGCTTTACGGCAGCTGTGGGACAGCTAAGTTTATGATGACACCACAAGAAATATTTGACTGCCCTTTTCTTTAAATGGGTGAAGTCCTAGCCCTAGTAAGGTCAATGTGACTTCTGCCAACTGTTCAGGAGCCTCCATTTTATGTTTGCTTTAACAACCATTTAACAGAAATGAATGAAGCCTTTGGGAGGCTATATGAAACACAACCTGCTGTACGCTAGATTTGATAGCAGGCTGGATTTAGGAAGTTCCTGCTTCCTCGGCCGCTTGCTCTCAGGCGGGCTTGCACCAGCCCCCAGCATCGCCACATCATAGAAAAAAAAGGAGCAGTTAGCTGACTGAGCTTCAAAATAAACCTCCTAAGAAGGGGTTTCTGATCTGGTTTTCATTAAGGCTGTACAAAAAGCTGGTATCACAGCTGGGGTGGGGCCAGGGCTGTGATGTGTGGAGGTGAGAGGGGCCCCCAGCGCCAGCACGCACTGAAACTGCGGCATGACGCTTGGTGTCCCATCTGCTGCAGTTGCACAGGGGAAAGCCCAGCCTGCGTTTCTGAAGCTGCTGCCAAGTCGGGGGACAAAACTAAGAAAGACCTGACTTCTTATAAAGAGATCCTATAAAGAGATCCCAAACAGGGTCTGAGATTTCAAAGCATTTTTTACCACTCCTCGATTCTTGAGTGAAAAGCCAAACCCCTGTGACTGTTTTTTACCTTTTCAGATTGGCTAACCTGGCTGATCAGACAATAAAATGATGGCTTTTTTTACTGATAGCAGCATTAACAAAAATGCAGAAGGCCACACTCTGTCTAGCAGCAGTTGCTAGGGTGCATCAGGTTTTGTGTGCAGCATCATTAACACACCAAATTGGAGGCTGAAGGAGTGGCTCCTGCTGCAGTCTGGCACTCCCAGGGGAAGGCAGTGATGCAGTGGAGTGCACCTGGTCAGGCTCTGCCTGCTGAGCCTTAGCAAGCTTTTTCCTCTACAGCCTTGTATGCGGGAGTTTGGGGTTTTTCCTAACACCCCCTTCCCAAATTCTGCTGCTAAATTGTGCATAGTTGCAGCACAAGCAGTGTCAGGACCTGGTATGAGCTTTTCCTCAGCTCTAGCAACCATTTTCAGTTCTGTGTCACTGAGACATGCTCCCAGGAGGCCTGATGAGTGTAACACTGAACAAGTCTGCAAAGTTTGAGAACTATCTAGACTAAGGCTCTCAGCACTATTAATATTCATGGAACTGATTGAGTATTATAACTCTAGGCATTTTTTCTACAAGTAACATGGGTCTTGAGATTTTCTGCTGAATTAGGGGAAGTTTTATTGCATGGTAGCCTTCTGAGCAACACTGAATATGATAATTGAGGAGACGTTCTGGCTGAGGAATTTTTGTTTGTTAAGTTGTTCTCTAGGACTGCTTCTGATAAGGGGTAATTCTGCAAAATAACACGTGTAGGCTCATTGCTTTGCTTAATAGAAACAGTGAAGAACCTGACCGGAGCAGAGCTGAAGAAGAGATGTTACTTTGCTTTTGTTTAAGCTTATGACATGGTTCAAGCCCATTATACTAGCTAAGCTACAATAAATGCTTGACCTTTGAGTGCTAGAAGGGAATTTCCCCTCCCCCCCCATTCCCCCCCCCTTACATAAATCTGAATGACAAGCTATTTAATCTGGGTAATAGTTAACAGTCTCTGGTTGCAGCTGTTAATATTACCCAAAGGAATACCAGCTACTAGTCAAGAAAGCTGTGGTAACACCTTGCTAATGAGAACCATATTTGAGGTTACTCAGACTAACAGTTTGGTTCCCATAAACACGTTCATTTTTTAAAAAAATAAATTTTGCTTTTATAATGACAGGGTCAGTAAGAGGGTCCAACTATATGAGTCCTGTAAATTTTTGGAAACTTATTTGGACTGCCTCTGAACATGCTGGAATTGCCTTCAGCTTTCCCTCTCAGGCAGCTGAGACTACTTACTTTTAAAAAGCAACTGCTTTGAGGCTGGTGTCTTTAATTAGAACTTTTAAAGCACTTTACATTGCACAATATAGCCTGCAGAGAAGCACTGTCTCTGAAAGTGATGATGGCCCTCAGAATAACCCTTGAAAGCACTAGGGAATCAAAAATGTTTCTTCTTTTTTTCTTTCTCCCCTCCCCCAGCTGATGCTTGGAGATCTCCAGCTTTTCCTTTCTGGAAAGGGGCTTTATGCTGCACTGCTAACTTTTGTATCTGAGATAGATGGAACATAATAATCTGAAGGGATTGCTTGTCAGAGCAATTGTCAGGGCTGTAACACCTCCTCTCTTCAGGGTTTCCTTTTTCAGGGGAAAAAGACAATATTCAACACAAATTTATGGTATAATTTTTTTTTCCCCTCCCCTGAACCAGGGTCTTCCTGGGAGCCTATTTAGCTCTCTACGCTACTGTCTTCTGGAAAAAGTTGTGTCACTTGTCTAAAGCAAAAGTATGCTCTGAAAAAAGAACAAATCCACAGCCGTCCTCAGGTAATGTCTGTTGGTTCTGCCTTTGAAAAGCAAGTCTGGGAGTTCTCTCTGTGAAGCTGGGCTCTTCGATGGAGATACTTTCAATGTTTAGTGTTCCCTATGTGCTGAATGTTTCTATTTTGCAATGCATTTGGTTGCCTTTGGACATAATGTGATACAGGTTTATCTGATGAGAAAAAAGGCATTTTCTAAAGGAAGCCAGAGAGTGTAGCACTACGCTTTAAACCTGCCATTCAGAAGCCACTCTTCATTATATAATTTAATAACTTCCTCTTAAATTGTTTTTAATGTATCGAAAAATTATCCCAAAGAGCACTGAGGAAGTGTAAAATGTTAAACCTCACTGTCTTTCCGTTCTTCCTAGGGGCCTGGATTTATGTAGCTGAACCCAACTGAAAAAGGGCAGCAGCATGACTGGCTAACCAAAACTATTATTTTGGATTGCACCCTTAAGAGATAGCAAGACTACTCCTTTTTCACAAGGCTTGTCAAATCTGTATAGTTTTCAGATGGTGTTGTACAATTCTGTGTAACAGCTATGTCTTGATATTTTTTAGTACACAGCTAAGTACTAAAAAGAGTTGGGTTTGCTCTCTCTCTTTCTGTATGTATATATATAATTAAAATATCATTATTGAAATATAAATGGTAACATTAAAGTCTATTTATTTATTCTGGAGCAGCACAACTACAGCAGCTTGATTATTTTACTCAGTCATGGAAGAGTTTGATTTGCTTAGACATGGGAGAAGTAAGAAAGTACTACCAAGTAAAAGACAACAACACAGGAAACAAGTTACTAACCGGAGAGCATGCAGGCTAATTGAAATAAAGTTCTAGGCTTATATTCATTTGCCAGTAGTTTTGATTGCAAAACGTAATCTCAGGAAAGCCTCAAAGCCTAGAATTTGATGAGATACTGTTGACACTCTACGGCAGTACTAATAGCCTAATTCAGATAAATTTAGAGCTGTCTTGCTCAGACAGGCTTTAGGGAAAGTGCCTTTACCCCCATTCCACTGACTATTTGTTTGAGGACCAGGTGCCAACTGCTTAAAACTTCTGTGTCCTGTTTTATGGCCCCATATTTAAAACCAAAAGTAGAAATGGCTTCAGAAACTTTAATTAATGAGAATACTGTATTGCCTGTTATAGTGATTATTCTCTGAGGTAGCTGAACACGAGTCCAATGTCTTTTTCTTCCTAAGACTGCCTTTTTTACATCTGTGCAAACTTTTTTTGCAGGAGCTGATGCACTGAATAATTGTTTTATAATGTGTAACTGTTGGGGGGGGGGGCTGTTGATGGCCCAAGATGGCTGAACAAAATGTTAATTATACTGGAGAGCAGGACAGTGTCAGATAGTATTTGAAATAAAGATGAAGTATAGGTGTTCAAATTTAAGTCAAAACAGAAATCTTAAATTTTGTAGAAATACCTCTGGAGATGTGGACAAGAAATTAATGAAATTCCTAAAAAAAATGGGCTCTGCTATGCCTTGGGGTTATTCAGCACTAAGAACAATCTGTCAAAGAAAACAATGTTACTGAAAACAGGTTTCTACAGTGCTTTCTTATGAACTGTTGTTTAACGGTATTACAAATAGTTTAAATATTACAACTCTGACTCAGTTATTTTCAGTACTGGGGGATACCTTCTTAGGATTTGCTCCCACCAAACCTGCTTTGCTTACCATGACAGTTAGACTATATCGAAGAAAGGTGCTAACTCTTTCAAGTACACACATAGACAAATACTAGCCTGAATTTTTGTAAACTAGTACTTGACAGAGGCATGGAAAAGATGCTCTCCCATGGGAGATTTCTGTGCTCCTTCTGCGGCTTTTATGGGAGCAAGTAGCTGCTCTTAGACTATCTGAGCTCTCTTGTTATTATTATTAATTTCAGGTCCAATAGCAGCAAGAGACTGACAAAGCTTGCTAGCAGTGGGCTTTCAGCCAAGATGCCCAACGTAGTTCTGTCAATACATTGATCTGCACTACCCTTGCAATATCTGCCCTGACTTTTCCAGGGTACAGTTATTTTTAAACGAGGTTCTAGCGCTGTTTAGGTCCTGCTGCAACCATGGCCTTGGTGGACCTGACAAACTTTGTGTTTTGATGTGGATTTGGAGAACATTCAGAAACTGGTTCACTTGAGTGTGCTATCAGGTAGTGTTAGTAGTAGGGATAGAGTTCAATACCTGCCCATAAGGTTTCTAAGATCGGAGATCTGAGCCTGTAATGTTGCACAGGCCAGGTCAAACTGGGGCTCGATTCCAAACATTTCACAAAAAACAGTGGTTTTGTTTAAAGCTGTGTCTTTTAGAAGTACAACTTTGCATGCAGTTTTCAACAGTATTGTAAAGGAAAACCCCAGCAGCACTCTTGTGTTATAAGCAAATTAAAATATCAGTATGTAGCACACTTAGGCCAGACCTGTTTTAACTCAAGTTATATTTGCATTAAGCTATAGCCAGACATGCAAAGGTAATTAACTCTATCATTAAAACCAGTATATTTATATAGACAATCTTTAGCCAACCTGCTCACTGATTGCACTGTTTCTCTTCAATAATAAGTGACTCCTGCCGAAACCATTACAGTACCTACCACAGAATGAGCAGAAATGGAGAAATGGAACAGGAAAAAAAAAACACAAAAGGTCTTGCCCTGTATCATCCCTGTAAGTATCAAAAATGAGGGCGTTTTCCTGAGTCAGGGTAAGAATTCACAAACCCTCCCTGATATGATATTACTGCTATGAAATTTATAAGTAGATGCCCACGGCAGAGGATGGTGTTGTTGCCAAGGCCTATGGTTTGAGATTGAAATTCCCTGTTGATGAAATCATCTGTGCTTCCTGCGCTGGTGCTGTCGCAGCATCGTCCTTTATCTTTACTTGCAGCCTGATCCTGGCTCTGCTGGAGTTATGTCTGGCTAAACTTTCATCCATGTTGGCTGCAGTTAATTTACTCCCTTTGTCTCCCAAGCTGGGAGGAGGCTTGGGAAATAGGCTCCAGTTATTTGACTGCATCCGTGAAAATTGGCCTTATCTAGTAAGTTTCTTCTCTCTTTCCCAGACTGTCTATCTGCAGCTGGGAAGTGCTAGGCTGTTATATCTCTTGAAAATGAGATCTTGGCTAGCTCTTTTTTTCTTTTCTGTTCCAATAAAAGGAACAGGTAAATTTGTATTATAACTCTGCTTGAGGTCAGTGTGTCCGTGAGGCCCTGTTTCCTATAGGAATGAAGATGGAAGAAGATTTTCATTCTTGTTTTCTTGTCACTTCTGTTGAATCTTCTATATTTTGTTTGAATGCAATAGGTTCCGTCTACCACCGTGATTTTATTGTCTAAGTCTGGTGCAAATTGCTTGCACACACAGCTTTACAATAGTCAGTAAAACCACGGGAGAAACATGCGTTATGCCTTGCCGGTGACTCTAAAAACATTCTTGAAAAGAATAGCAAGAAAACAGGAAAGAACCAAACGTCTAGCTGCTGGGAGGGAGGAGGTTTCAGTTCCATCATGCAGGGTATTTAAAATGACCTTCCCAAGGTCAGCTAGGACAGCAGTTTCATTTGTTGGGAATTAAACGTAGAACTAACCGTGACTACTTGAAGTCTGTCACATCCTCACATCGTGAAGCAGATAGATAGGATGTTTCATACCACTTAGGAAGTGGCAGCAGGCGGTCTGAATTAGTAGATTTAGTATGACAGTCTATGTGCAACATACGCACTGCAGCTGATGGGGTGAAGTCTGAGACAGATGAACCAACCTATATTTTGCTAACAACAAAAAGTGTGGCTCTACTCCCTTGTCACTTGCTTATCTTGCCCATTTTGCTACCTTTTGTCTGGTCCTGAGAATTTTTTTTTCTTGCCCAGCAGAACATGCTGTGAATAAGACAGCTGCTGGTCCAGCGTCCCCCACTCCATTGCCTGCTGCCTCCTACACCTGCAGCGCAACAGCACAGCTTCCCCACAGCTCTGGCCTGCGTTTGGCAGGGGGGATCCAAAATGTGGATAAGCACTATGCTGCAAGCCAGGACTTTGTGTCTTGTGGGACTCCCTCCTCGCAGGAGTCTTGCTAAAGGGACTGTTTCTCAGGCAGCAACCCTGCCTCTGAAACCTCCCCAGCCCAGGACCCCCACACGTGTGCACCACCTGAGACCCCAATACAGGGGCTGCCTGCCTCACCCCGACACGTGGAACCTTGGATATGGGCAGGTGAGAGAAGCTGAAACATCTGCCTGAGGCAGCGCTCGGTTTCCATTCTCATTTCTGCAGGCAGTGCGATGCACAGCACTGCAAGTCATTAGGATATATCTATCTGTAAACACTCGGGGCAAATAGTCTTAAAAAAAAAGCAAGGATGTGAATTTAAATTGCATTAGTCAAAATGAACTAAACCTTGTACGGAAGGCCTCCTTCAGCATTAACTTCATTTGGATTGTGTTTTCCCACACAGAGAAATCCTTCATGCTTCCCTTTATCTGCAAACAGCACTTCAAGCTTATAAAATTTGTCAAAAACATCTGATAAAACCAGAAATATGGGCAAATGAATCAGACTTTTAAAATGGTGGTTTAGTATTTGAATTTGCTCCTTTCATTTGGTTATTTCACCTTATTATTTATGTCATCTTAAAGATGACATAGTACAATACAGGGTCAGCTTTCCTCTGTAATAACAATTTTCTCGTAGATTTGTTACTAATGCATGTGCCCTCTCTCTCTCCTGCCTAACTCACATTTTCAAATCATCATCTAATTTTTCTATGCCTTTTAGCATGTAATCTTTTCAGTTACCAAGGTCGTGGGGAAGTTTTAATGTATTTCAGTGCAGTTTTTCTTGTACATGCCTTTTAAGTGTAATAAAAAAATGACAGATTGCAGTCTTGCCATTAAAGCTTAATACCAACTTCTTGTACAGATGGTAGTCCATCAAGATTAAAAACGCTACGGGAAGAAAACGCATCCAGACAGCCGGCAGGTATCCCTTCAGCCTCTTAGACAGAGTGCTTGAGAACCGTGTTTCTCTAGCTCTGTCACTATTTCATGCACAGTAATAGCTTCTGGCAAGTTTTTTGTGTTCTCACTGGATTGCATGTTGAAAACAATACAGTTCCGCTTAGAACTGTTCTGTGTTTTATTTTTAAAACAAGTTTTATTGAAACTGTATGTGTGGTGGCATTAGCGTCTGGCATACGACAGTGTTAATCTCCCTGCTGAGTTCTGCCAATGCATTGATCTGCAGTACGATTGCTATTTTTATCCCTACCGTTTGAAGTACAGGCAGTCATGACCACATTTCCATTAAAGACTAGGCGCTGAACCGTTTTAATCTGTGACTAATAACAAAATCGTGACATTCTCATTAAATCCACACACAGTCTCGGCACTATCATCGGTGCTGGCAGAGTAGTGATTTTCTGTTTCTTGAGCGATGCGTCTGCCATTGTCGGTGATCTACGCTGATGGGACGGCCAGCTTTTCCCTTCGCTCCCAAGTAATACGTACTCAGTGTCCCAGATACGTCTGATCTACGTATTAAATCTATTGTTCCGCTGGTGGAGGGAGAACACCACAATGAAATGGAAAGCCAGAAGAATAAGCGATAGGTCCAAGAAATAGGAACTAGTAACCCCTTGACATGGACAAGGTCTGAGGGGAGACCTCCATGTTCTTAGCTCAAGGGGCAGAGATCCGTACGGCAGATGTAAAAGTTTTAGTGCTGCCGTTTCCTTTGTAGAGGGCAAAACCTGCACACGAGTTTTTATAAACTTAGGAAGTTGAGCCCACACAGATGTTAAAATAACATTGTCGTTATTTTAGTCTAACTCTACCAAAATGAAAATATTAGAATGAGATTATTCATGCAGACTTAATTCCCGCCTGCTCCAGGAATATAAAGTTTAAATGAATTACCCGATCGTATATTTATCTATGTATTTATTACAAGGCTGCTTTGTCATTCTGTGGGAAAGGTGAGTGATGCTCTGTGAGGAGCCGGGGCTCGCTGGCGAAGGAGGCTGCTGCCTGCAAAAGCACCCCCGCCAATTTGTGACCTGCAGTGTAAGGTGGGCGGCAACTGAGCTTCAGCTGGTGAGGAAGGGACCTGGCGTACCTCCCAAGGGTGAGAGTGCTCCTCTGCTACGTTGTCCCAGTGGGGACAAGGGAGAGGTTTGAAGGCTCAGGTCAGCTCAAACATTTGGTTTTAATACACAGGAAAAATCAGGTAAATGAGGTAGCGGGAAAGGGTAAAGAAATGCCCGGCGTATGATGATGGGGAATCAGAGGCAGCGCTAAAACTGACTAGCAGGCGGGGAGAAGCTAGCGGGCAGGCGGGCAGCTTTTAGCGCGGCTAATTTTGTTTTGTTTGTTTGTTTTTCGGGGCCCGGGCGCAGCGGCTACCGGCCGGCCGCGCTCTGCCGGGGCGGAACGCTTGCGTTCTGCAGATGAGCACTCAAAAGGTGGGAAACACCAGATATAAGTTGCGTGAGTAATCTTAATTTTGCTCTCGTGTATGCATGTTACGGTGGCGACACGATCAAATACCGCCTTTTTTTTTTTTTCCTCTCTCCCTTTTCCACAGGGCCTGAGCTTTTCCGGGCGCAGAGGCTGGATGCTGCGAGCAGCCATCCCACGCGCTTAATGAGCGGCAATTAAATATTGTTTTGTTCCTTGCGTTCAATGAACAGCGTCGTATCTTCTGCATCGAAAGGAACCCTGGAGGGGCTCTCGTGTAACGGCCACGACTCTGTAATGAGCGTTAGGAGGCTCTGTAATTACCGCTTTTTAGGTTTATTTTTAAATCGTTAGGAGAGCGGGGCCCGTGCACCCGCTGCCCCCGGCGCCGCGGAGGCGCCCGAGCAGAGGCGAGCTCCCGCCGGGGACGCGGCGCGCCGCGCGCCTGAGGCGCAGCCAACGGCCGCTGCGTGACGCAACGCCTAGCGCCG
>VZTV01079403.1:0-12056 GCA_013400875.1 Anhinga rufa
GCCCAAAAAAACCCCACAACACCTGTGCGAGACCTTATCAAACCCACAGTTGTAAAAGATGTGTCTAGTTTGTATATATGGAACCCGCAGAAGCACAGGGTGTCAGTCCAGACTTAATTCTGTGCTTCCTATCTACAGTTTTAGCTCTCGGCTTTGACACAGCCTTTATATTACTTCCTAAACACAAAGGTTGAACTACGCATCTCTTCACCCTCCTTCAGCCTGACAGCAACTGAAATGAATGCCATACACAACCCCATAGCTTTGGTATTACTCCATATTTCACATGGAGCCTGCATTCAAACAGGCATTTGAATGAAGAGCTCTATTGCGTGTCAGACTGCTTCAGTTCCTGGTGGTAGGTGGAAACCTGAAATATAGAACCCTGTCCTCACTTTCCCCACCATTTCTTTCTCTCTTCTGAGATGTGCCGATAAGGCACTTGTATTAATTTAACTCTTCCCCACCACCCCTTATAGTAGCATAGACTCTTCTACATTTTTCTGGAGAAAACACATGTTTTGGTCAGTCAGGCTACCAAGCAGTCCCCCTTGCTGCCTCTAGAGCCCTGGAGGTCCTACACCCTCAGATGGCTTCTCATACCTCATCCCAGACACAATGACACCTTAGCCACAAGTTGTTCTACATGCTGGTATTCCCCATGTTTGTCATGTGACTAAAACTATACAATCTTAACAGTAAATACCGTTTTCACAGAGGTGGCAGAATTAACACATATTACTACTGAGGGTCACATCTCCTCTTTCCCTTGTAAATGGCTAAGGACCTACTGTGCATCAGGCACTGAAACTCAGTCCAGATTCTGTAGATGAGTGAAGCTGAGGAATTAGAAATAAGTCTTCTGGGAAGCAGAGGAGGGGTATTACATCCTCCTCCTGGACTCAATGGGCTGTTCTTCAGCATCCAGTGATACTAACAGTGGAACATGATGTGAAAAAGAATCACTTCAACCTCCCAGGTAACATTACTCACATCTGCATGACTCTGACAAGGACAATATACATGCATGTCTGAGGGTCAGTTTTGGCATGCTGATGTTGCCCTTGTGACCTGACTCCCTTTCCATTTGCAGAACATGAAGTCTCACTAAGCAGCTTCTGAAGGACTCCACAGGAGAGGAAGGGATGGTATTACAGAGGTTACAGCTTCTCCAATTCCAAGTCTTTCAGAAAAGAACCCGAAGCTGATCTGTTTACTCAGACATATAAATCTGGACCATCTGTTCTGCCAAGTAGCTTTTTAATTTCTCATTCTTGTCACTGAATTTCCTTATTGCCGATACAAATACAAAAAGGAATTAAAATGAGTTCTACTATGTGAAGCTTTCAAATGATTATGTCCTCTTGCATCTTCATACTCTGTTGATCAGGCCTAATTTCCTGGCAGTATTTGTCACTATTAATCTGGCAAAACTCACTCATGGCACACCAGTTAAGTCATTTTTATAAGACCTCATCAGTGATGCTTACAACACTGGCTTTCGCTATACTTTGTAAATGCAGAGTAGCACATACAGCTTTATAAAAAGGCCTTTAAAAAGGCAGAGCCTTGAAACACAGATTAAGCACATCATCATTTTCAGACCCATGTTGGCAAGCATTAGGTGCCATCTTTATAGCTCATCCCTCATATCTTCTGAGCAATAATATCTTCAAAGAATTCCATCAAGGCAGTGAGCTGTGACCTCCACTTCCTGACACTATGTCAGCCCACCATAATCAAGCTGGGCTTTTCCAAGTAGTCTTCCATTTGATCTCTGAAAAAATTATTTCTAGAACTTTCCCACAAACAGATGCCAATCTCAGTGGGCTGGCACACATGGGGGCTTCCCTGGACAGTTAGGGCAAAGGCAGCATGTCAGCACACACAAGGCTGCAGGCAGCTGCTCTGAACAGAACGTCCTTGGCAAAATACTTCATGAGGATGCCTCATTCCCCTCCTTGCTCTTGGGCAGGGGTGGATATTGCCCAGATACCGAGTGAAGAAGGGCTCAGCCCCTGCCTCACGTGACTTAGAGCATGTGCCTGGCACCCAGCAGGGTTAATGGAATAAGCAGGGAACAGCAGCAACCTAATAAATCTTCATGAGCTTGAATGTGTATCCTGGTCTGCATTCCATTAGTGACTGCCTTCTTTAAAAAAATAAATAAAAACAACAAATCTCAGTGACACCTGGACACCAGCCAGTCCTCTATCCCAAAAGGCCAATTCCTTAGTCATATTCATATATGAAAGACAAATACAAAATAAGGGTTGTAGACCTTTTGGAAAACTCATCCCAGTTTCCAAAAATAATTCTTAGAATCATAGACTAGTTTGGGCTGGAAGGGACCTTTAGAGGCCATCTAGTCCAACCCCCCTGCAGTGAGCAGGGACATCCCCAACTAGAGCAGGTTGCTCAGAGCCCCGTCCAGCCTGACCTTGAGTGTTTCCAGGGATGGGGCATCAACCACCTCTCTGGGCAACCTGTGCCAGTGTTTCACCACCCTCATAATAAAAAATTTCTTCCTTTTATCTAGTCTGAATCTACACTCTTTCAGTTTAAAACCATTGCCCCTTGTCCTATCGCACAGGCCCTACTAAAAAAGTTGTCCCCATCTTTCTCATAAGCCCCCTTTAAGTATTGAAAGGTCACAATAAGGCCTCCCTGGAGCCTTCTCTAAGCCTTCTTATAAGGCAGGTGTTTCTTTTAAAAACATCTTTATTGTGCTTATTAATGCAGCTACATAAAATTTGGGTTTCTATTTTTTAAATAAAATCTTGATGGTTGTTTTCAGGAGAAAACAAAAAATATTTTCAAGGTTCCTACAAATGGGAAGTTTTGAGTGAAAATTTGGGATTTCAGTGTTGTATTAGGTATTTCTCGTATCACAAAGTATTACTGGTACACCATAACATGTATTATATTACAGTAGTTTAAATAAGTATTTTTTTCAGGTACCAAGGTTAGGCATATTGTTATTTTGTGAGATACTCCTGAGGTTTTAGAAGTTTAATAATTTCTATGAAAAAAAGTAAACATTAACTCTTCTTCAGATATACTTGGGAGTCATTTCAATTTGTTTACATTTGTACTAATCTTTATTTAAAATAGTTGTGCAGTCTTTTGCATTGGGACAGAATCTGAGATGATATATTGCTATGCATTTTTCCTAAGAAGTGGTATAAAAGTATGTTCAATAACAAGAAAAAGACCTTTAAAATGGAGGTATAATTAGTGTTTCTAAAGTTATATTCTTCTGAAGTAAAAGATTGTTTATTTTCCTGGAAAGTTTTGCTAATGTATAAGCTCATTTGTGGGGGAAAAAAATCTATTAAGAAAATATTACAGAATTCAAGATTTCTGAAAAATGTTTTTCTAATTAGGAATTGATAAGTCAGCTAAATCTCATCTTCAAAGTAAATTTGTAGTGTCAGAGATGGACAAGGGCCTCTTAACATCAGTGAGAATACTTGATCTGTGTATAGATGAATTCCTCACCTTCAATTATTTTTCAAGTTCCTATTATTTTTGGAAGCTTTTAAGCCACCAAGTTGGCCTTCCCAACTCTGCATCGTCAAGAGACCACGTTAGGGCCATACATTACTCTCATCCTTCGTAACAGCCATTTAACACAGAACAGATCATGCTGTTCTACTTCAGAGACAAAGGTCCAGTCTTTGCCTACATGGCTGTGTGTGATGATGCAATTAAAGCCACACCATTTTCTGCAGTAAATGAAGAAGCAGTGGGGCTAGTATCAGCTCCAGTTGCTTCTGACTCCTTAGGCAACCAGGCACCCTTCCACCAAACAAATCAAGAGGGGTGGATTCAAGTTACTCCAGAGCAAGGCTTGAACTGCTCTGATCCACAGTGAGGGCACTGACCTACTCCTGCCTCCCGCTTCTGTCCCAGGAGGGTGTAATGCATGATCTCCAGCTAACCTGAAAACTTGCCAGGCAGTAGTTGTTCAGCCTGATCAAAGAACATAGCACATCACAGGGCAACAGGCAAACTGGAACATCTATTTATTGAAGTAAGCCACCAAACAGAGTTGATTTTTTTTCACTTGCTTAATATAAAGCTTTAAACTGGCCTCAAGTCTGAGCTATTTAAAAACAGTTCTCTGGATTTCAAATAATAATTCAAATGAGAAGAATCATACAGAGGGATGAAAACCATTTAGGTGCCATTAGCTCTCTTCCTTCCATCATTCTGCCTGCAGAGAATTAAACAAGGGGAAGAGAAGGATGAAGACGACAGGAAGAGTTAGGGTACAGTACCACTGCAGATTTTTTTTGCACCTAAGTTCTTAAACAACTCCACCGCAATGCTCCTGTGATACTAAAAGTACGTACTTGCCAAGAAGCAAAGAAAAGCTGCATGGCTGTGTTTGTCCCTGGAAAAAAAGAGGAACGCTTCTCTTGCCCTGCGAAGTTTTGTCCCTATATGTCCCCTTGCCTTTATTTTCATTATAATCTTTGTCTCCCTGCAATGTCTGAGATTTCTTTTTAATCTTTCAATTACTCCCCAATATCCATTGTCCCAACTCTCTACATTTCTGCTTTACATGCAACCCATGTCCTGCAAGCATGTGAGGAGGCCAAATACCAGGCATCTTGGCACAAGCTAGTACTTTACACCTATTCACAAAGAGAAAACATTCCTCTTTTCTTCAGGAAAAAGAAAGGGGAGCAGAGCTCCACCAAGTACTCATAGCAAAGAGATGAAGTAATGTTTACACTCACCCTTTCTAAAACATGTCTGGTCCTTTATTAATGACCTGTCAAAGCTGAAAATTAAGAGCAGCCTCCAATACAGTGAATCTATTATTATTAATTATTATGCATACTGTAGTTATTTCCTTTGGTCCTGTAACTGTCTCCATTGTGCTAGCTGCTTTACATCTGCAGAACAAGAGAGTTTCTGCAGGCAAGGTACAGCCCAGTGCAGGAGACAGCTGTGCCCGGGCTGGCCTGATGTCCACAGCCATGAGTGCTGCTCAGCCGCACCTGAGAAGCTCTCAAAAGTCCTCCAGAAGTTTAGTCCCGGATCCAAACCCCCAGAGTTGCCAGAGAAAGAGTAGAGGAGACAGCAGAGAGCACTGAGGCAGCCTTGGAGAAAGGGTCTCCAACAGGGAAGGTCAGATGGGCAACAGCAGCTCTGGGCCAGCTGCGAGGGGGTTACGTCAAGCACACAGTTTGACACAGAGAGGCATTTGTTTCAAGTAAGGTTCAACTGATAAATGAGGTTGGGACCCTCCACCCTGGACTGTGGCTATCGGGTCCATACATCCTCCTTCAGACACTGACCCAAACACCATGCCCTGTGGAGAGCAGAGCAACACGGGTCCTCCACTGCCACCCTTGCCAGCAGGCAGCCCTCCAGAGAGAGGAGGGTGGCAAGCTCAGCCTGAGAAGCAGCACTGCACAGAGGAGCATGGAGCAGCTCTGCCAGGCTTCAGCCTGGTATGCAATTGGGAATTTTTTTCTTCCTCTGTCCTACTCTGTCAAAGAAGCTACCATGAGCAACAAGCCAGAGTCACGGCAGAAGAAGATCTTTGACCCAAAGCATGAGGGTTTTTACTGTCAAAGTACCCTTTTATTTCATAATTGCTTCTTATGGAAGAGTTACCTGCTATCAAAAGCTGTATTTAGAGGCCTGTAAGCACTATGCTATTCCTCAAGGTTTAGCAGATTGTTTTTGAACTTACACCAAATTCTCATTACCATTTTAGTATTTTATCATGCTCTATAAAATCAGATACTTTGCACACATGAACCTGGTTAAGGTCTCCTGTGGACATGGCAGCATTAGCTCATTGGCTTGCACAGCTGAGGATGATGTGCTCTAGGCATGATGGAAAGCAACCTCGTAAGTGCAAAATTTCTCAGTTAGGAAACCTGCAGTAGAAATACTTACCAGTGCCTATTTGTAATTTTTCAGCTCTGAATTTTCAAGACACTAAATCAACAAAAATAATAATATATGATATAGTCTCCTTCTCTAAGATCATAAGACAGATCCAGCCTCTTGTCTGAAGAATTTACAGTGTAATCATCAGTTACATACCTTGGTTTTATTTTTTAACATCACCAAAACACACAGCAGTTACCATTTTGACATAAAGCACCATCCATGAACACAGATCAGTACAATATTTTTAATGATCACATTAATACCCCATCAGAATAATTCCTCTTTGCATATTTCCACAAGTCCATCCTCCCAAGCAAACTCGTCCATTGTCATGGACCAGCAGGACAGCAATTCATTCTCAACAGAGAAGAGAAGAAAGCAAAACAAAACAAAACATACCTGGGAGCAGCAAGACCTCTGCCCAGTGAGAGCCAGGGGCAAAGCAAGGCAGGCAGGGACCTCACAAGGAAGCAATGCAGTCTCACAGTCTCTGAGCAAGCAGAGCAGGTCCAGTGGCCTTAACTGGGGTCAGCCACAGCCCTGCACTCACCAGACAAGTTTGCAGGGATGAAGCAGGACCAAGGTCAAGTCAGGAAGCCAAAACAAGGTGAGGTCAGGGTCAGTAATACACACAGCATAGCTCAGGCAGGGAACTGAGCTTAAATGCAACTCCTGAACAAAGGGAGAAAACCTCCAACAAGCCCTCTCACAGCTTTTTTTCACACCAGCCTGATCCAAGGTTACACAGCTGCCCCAGATCAGAGCTGGCCTTAATGATAGCCAGGGGATGGGGAAGAGGTTACAGACCCTGCTGCCACACTCAATGCTTGACGTCCACCTCCTGGAGCAGAGAAGCAAGCCTGTGGTTGCACAGCCCTCTCATCCTTCTCTCCTGCTCCCATCATCACTACAACCATGCTTCTCAAAAAGCCTTTTTCTGTATTGCATAGACTTTCAGTACAAAAATGTATTAAGCAGGACAGCTTTTGCATTTGTATTGCATACCTACTGGCTGATTTTTTGAAAGCAGTGTGACTAGTGCAACAAATACTAATGTGAATTTATCAATTACACTGAAGTGACTGCACAGAAGGATTCTTATCTGTATACTTTAAGCTAGGTATGTGCTCATTTTAATGGCAAATTTGTCAAAGCAAGAATTAGGCCAACTGATGTTCATGGGTATTCTGGGCAAATATAAATAGGATTAGCTCACATTTAAAAAATAAAGACAGCATTAATATTTAAATATGAAAGGCATATTCTTAATATCAGCCTGATCTTAAAAAACAAACAAACAAACAAACAAAAAAACCCCAAACTAACACCCTAGCTCACATATGCAAAATTCAGTTGTATTCTTCTGTAAAATAGCAATTTGCAAGGGCCTATGCTCCACAAATACATTGCAGTATCTCAGAAAGCCTGTGGTTACACATTTGACTTTTACAAAAAGCACAACCACATTCTCAAACATCAACTAGAAGAAAAGCGACGTGGAGAACAAGCCAGGTTTTATTCTTGGATCAGGCTAATTGGCAGGGGAAGGTGTCTCCTCCAGCACAGGTCCCAGGCAGGCGCTGGCTGAGCACAGCTGTGAGAGAGCAAGGCAATGCTCAGGTGATGCAAACCAGCCAAAATGAGGGCACAGGCATGGGCCTAGTGACTCCATTTGCCCTTGGCAGCAAATTGGAAGAGATTTCTGCTTATTCCTATTTTCTAGTATTGAAGGAGGTTTTTTGTTCAAAGAACATGGACTTTGTTCAAACCTGACATTTCTGCAAAGCTGTACGTTGTTGTGGTCTTGAAAAGAAATAGTTTAAAAGGTTAAAAGGGGGGATTCCTTGCCAACTGGGATTTATGATTATGCGTTTTAAAAAATATTGTCTGAAAGCCTGCTGATAGGCTTGTGGCTATGAGAACTGAATAGCTACTATAAACAATACAAATGACCATATACAGAGTACACTGCTCCAGGACAGATACCAGTTTTGTATAGTCAGGCAAACGTCCGTAGACCCATTTCAAATTATCCTCTCATTAAAGTTTTTGTACCATTGCTCCCTTCTTAACAGCTCTATGTTATGAAACTGAAATTCTGTTAGGCACAATAAAGTAGTGAATTTAAAATGTGTAGTGAAAATCATGTGTCACAATCACAGTAGCTTATTAGCTGACAGTCAAAATTCTCCCCTGGCTAAGGCTTTCCTCAGGATGAACTTGGGAGTCTTAAATTCTCCCATCACTACATCTTGCAGTTAGAGCTTTCCTCAAGCGGTGCAGAGGACGAGAGATCAGCACAAGAGGCTGTGCCAGCCCTTCTCTCTTGAACTCCCCACTCAGATTCATGTTTCCTCCTCCTCCTGCCTGGACGAGCGTATCTGGGCCAGGGTTTGCTCTTTTCCAAATTGTTCACACTGGCCTCAGTCATTGCAATGGATAGATTATGTTGCTTAACTAAAGCCTCTCTCTCAGTAAAAGTTTTGGGGTTTTTGATTGTGCATGCAACCTAAAGAGCCCACCAAGATTTTAAAGACAAAATGTATCAAATTACTGAAGACAATTTCAACAGACTTCAAGCAGTGGCAATACAAGTTTTCTCTCAAACTAAGCTATTATAATTATAGCTAGCCAGATAAGGATCACAGAGAAAGCCTGCCTGCTGTTTCCGCCCTGTGAGGTGTCAGGTTCAACACAGCTCTGGAGCCTCTGCTGTGCAAGTACAGCACACTCCTGAAACTTCAAAGCAAGCACTCATGAAAAACCTCTTCCCAAAACAAGGCCCATTCCTGCAGTTTGTACATACAGGTACAATGGACAAAATATCTAAATACATGCAGATTATCCTGAATAAAAAATACTGTTTGTTTGTTTATTTTAAAATCAACCTACCTTGTATTGGTTTACAAGCAAAACAATCTCTACTAGCAAGTGTTTTTGTTAATACAGTTATGTCTGCAGTCTGACCTTTGCTTGCATAGATCCTAACTTGAAGAGAACAATAAAAGCCTTCTACAATCATCCTTGCAGGGGGAGAACTCAAATTCAGTTGAATAGTACACAAGTCTGCATTCTTTAATCATATGATTCAATATGCAAAGCAGA
The DNA here is from genome assembly GCA_013400875.1 of Anhinga rufa. Lineage (NCBI taxonomy): Eukaryota > Metazoa > Chordata > Aves > Suliformes > Anhingidae > Anhinga > Anhinga rufa. The sequence continues at coordinate 9,025 of VZTV01079403.1, forward strand.
CCATATTTTAAAATGCTACAGAATTGTACAGGCCAAAAATAGAAAGCTAAAGAGGTCACATCTGAAATTCTTTGCGTTGATGTATGGTCACCTTCCAGCTGGCAAACATTTACCATCAGTGTCTGCCATGTCAAGAGATGGCAGACTGAAAAAAACCCACAGAAAATAAGTGTCACATTAACCCAAAGGTGAAGACTTACAAGAACAAAAGTTTAGTATATAGTCTTTTTCCTGAGAAAGATTTCTAGAATGAACAAGTGAGCAGGATGTACAGATCGCTGCACCATGTTATACTTTAAAGAGTACTTGTCAACTGGGGAAGGAACAGGGCTTTTTTAGTTTTTTATTTTTTAGAAAAAAAGTAATTTCATTTTAGTACAATGGTCTCTGAAAGATAATGAATATGTGATTGCTAATAAAAAGCCTTGGTTCAAGGAATACAGCAAAGATGATCTTATGAAAACAAAGGTGTACCGAGTCCATAAACACCACCCTGCTTCTTCTAAAAGTCAATGCTGTAGCAAGGCTGGATAGCATATGTCATTTTTCTCATATCTATTTCCCTATGTGTCTGGGGAAAGAAACCCACTGGAAAAAGCATTAATAACCCAGCCAAATGCATATTTGCACTGTAACAGTAAAACAAGTATTTTAAGAAATGTTATGCTTTTTTCCTCCCAAAAGTGTAAATCAAAATTATTTTTGGAAGAACTTGGGTCTTGTGCTTCCAGGTACTGCATATACAAATACAGTTAAAAAAAAAAACATCCATAGGTCCCTGCCAGATATTAAGTATATATTGTCAACAGATGTTTTTGAGAAAACCAGACCCAGTCTCTACACACAGCACTCAGTACCAGCCTGGCTCCTAATACATTTTTATCTTTAAAGTATGAAAGCCCTTTGATACACATTTTGGACACAGGGAAGAGAATGGCTTAGTAAGACATTCAAAGCCACAGGGGTAGTGATCCCACGTTCCAGACAGCACCGTAACCACCCCACTGGTCTGCTTTTCCACATAGGAATACCTCAGTATCATTGTCACCACAGTTTATTATAACTAATCCACTTGTCACTACCAACCTCACAGGGCGTGATTTCTAACCAGTCAGTGTGAATTTACCTTTCCATTCAAGTTGCAAGTCCAGGATTCACTCATATAAAAACACCCATCCTGACATATACGTTCTGCTGCAAATCTCCTTTCATGAAGACCACCTAGCTGCCTGGTACAGAAATACCAGGAGCAGAGACCGCAGGCATTCTCAGAGGAGAAGTACTGTAAAATTAGTTTTCCAGAGTGACTCCCATCAAGCAAGACAAAGCTACAGATTAGCCTCTACACAGCTATCAGTGAAAACTCGCTTGTGGTAGAGAACTCAAGGCTGGCCTTACTTCACTTGAAACACAAACATGTACATATATACNTGTCTGGTATCGGCGTTCTCAAGCACACTTCATAGATCACTTTTTCTTTCACCTTTCCCTACAAGCTCAGGGTGCAAATGCTCCTGAGTATCCACTCAGGCATGATACTGTTCGTTCCCTAATTAGAGACCATTAGCCTAGACCCACTCTTGCTCTGGGAAACACTGGGGGCAGAGCCCCAAGAACTGGGGAAATGGGATACCGGGACCGTACATAAACTGTCCAAAAGAAAAAGCAAAGGCAAAAATAGAAGCAGTCTCTCTTTCTCCAAAAAGGATGACTGGAGATTACAGTGACTCTTCCAGCTCCCTGAGTTTCCTGGGGTGGCCTGNTCCTGACATATACGTTCTGCTGCAAATCTCCTTTCATGAAGACCACCTAGCTGCCTGGTACAGAAATACCAGGAGCAGAGACCGCAGGCATTCTCAGAGGAGAAGTACTGTAAAATTAGTTTTCCAGAGTGACTCCCATCAAGCAAGACAAAGCTACAGATTAGCCTCTACACAGCTATCAGTGAAAACTCGCTTGTGGTAGAGAACTCAAGGCTGGCCTTACTTCACTTGAAACACAAACATGTACATATATACCCATCATAAGGGGCATGCATGTTGATGTTGCTGTTTTCTCATGTACTTTTGAAGATGCTGTCTGCTTACTCTTTCTATGGAAAGATAAGTTTCTTTAGAGCTCCCTCTATTGTAAAGAAAAAAAAATGAATTCTCAGAGCAATTTACTCAAGGACTGATCATTTTTATATAGGAGAGGAAAACAAGTTATAAGAAATTTAAAAGTAAGAGTTAATTTAAATTATCTCAGGAGTTAGTAACCACAAGGGAATATGTAATCACTGTGTTTTAAAAAGAGAGAGAGAGAGAGACTCGAAGCTCTGAGCATTGGTTTGTTTAGTGTTTTTTTTTTTAATTTAAAGTTCAGAAAATTTCAGTAGGGAAGTCAGAGGCACTTCAGCAGCTGCTTGAACTACTTGCTTTCCACAATTTTCCAAAAGAAACTTTTCTCAGTGGCAGAGTCTGACCATACTGGGATAAGCTCAGCTTTGGTATTCCATTCATTTTTTGTGGGTCACAGTAGGGATGAATATGACCCTATGTTTGACACAGGTGGCTAATTCAGGCTAACAATTTGAGTGAAATGTTAGCAAAGTCCTGAGAACACTACAGGTATGAGCAATGAGTGTATTGAAGTGGACCAAGTAAGCCAAACCAGAACAACATGATGAAGCCTGAGTTGTGACAGTAACTGATGTGACATTTTAAAAGGACCACAAGATACCTGATTCTGTTCTAGAGGCAACATATCAGAGATTTCACCTTGAATGTGAAAGCAGCTAGAGCATACCTAGCAGTAGAGCATAAAAAGTGAACTGGATTAGAAGAGATTTACTATGTATTGATACATAACATTTGTAACCTTGGAAGTTAAAAAAAAAAAAGTAACTTTGTGTGGATTTATGCCATCCATTAAGACTGACCATTTTGCTCACTCAAGCCTACCGCCTGTGTCAGTATGTTTAAGTTTTGCAAGCATGTAAGGAAACCCAGTTCAACTGTGCTCAGCTCGTTTCTCCCTCTGCTCATCAGGTA